>JAQMYM010000007.1:2688152-2710810 GCA_030014255.1 Parauchenoglanis ngamensis
CTGTGTTGGCCCTGTGGTGGACTGGCGACCTGCCCAGGGTGTACCCCGCCTCTCGCCCGAAGATGCTGGGATTGGCGACCCAAACGGATAAAGCGATGATGGATGGATGGATGTTTTAAAGCCCATAAGGCTTCACAGTAGAGTAGTTATCGCACCGTCACCTGGATGTCTGTCCTATGGTATTTTGATACACATCCGAGTCTTCATAATAACCACGCACACACCAATATTATGTACAGGCATCTCAGTTCATCTAATCAAGTAATGGAGAATTTATTGGCGTAGTTTTCCAATTACAGGGAAAAACACCATGAAAATAAGAAAAACATCCAGAGAAGCCTTGGCGAGTGTAAACTTGGGTTATTGAGCCACCGAGGCACATTTTCTCTAGCTGATGATTCTTATTTGCAAAGGAGACCTTTTCATGAAGATAGCATTTTTGAAATTCTGATCAGATTTAATAGGGTTAGGTGTGAAGTTATTCGTAAATTTTTTTTTATATTTATTTATTTTTTTTTTTCCCCGTGAAGTCTGAACTTTGGTCATATTCATCCTTTTATATTTAGCCAGACAGTGGTCTCTCACGGGTAATAATGATCCAGTTTTAATTGGTGCCTGTGCGTTTAGCAGTGAGTAAAGTGTTTCGTGGTTTTCGTGTTTCCACGCTAGCCCATCCGTCCTGCTACGTTACTCCGTCAGTCTGAAAATCACGATTAATTATTAGATCTCCCCGCTCTTTTTCTTTTCTCATGCTAATTGTGCTCTGGCTGTCGTTCCCTGTATAGCTACTTTCAGGTAAACACAGTGTATTTGCGTGTGTGTGTGTGTGTTTGTGTGTAGTCTCAGCGGAGAACCTGGAGAAGAGTTTGAAGCAGATGGAGAAGCAGCTGCTGCAGCTGGAGAAAGATCTGGACACCTTCAGCTCCCCTGACAACCAAGATGACATGTTCCACAGCAAGATGGCCATATCCTTTATTACACACACACACTCTCACCCAGGTCCGTTTGTAAGACTCGCTGTGTACTTTAATTATTAACCACAAATGTCAGCAGGTCATGCTTCAGGCTTCAAGCAGGTGAGTGCTCAATAATGGAGTTTCACACTGCATTTCCATTCTGCACCCAGCCTCGCTGTCTGCCTTCCTCTACTTTTCACTCTCGGTGCCTGGGGTGCTCTTCTGCCCCACCACTTTGGGTTTCCTGTTTACTTAAGTCTGAAGATTTTTGATGAACCGCCCGCTGCGTTATTATTACTTCCTTATCTCGCTTTGCCGCCACGGCGATCCAGACCGGAAGGAAGTTCTGCCCAGATATCGCTCAGTTCCCATAAACAAATCTGTTATTTTTGGGGAAGTTAAAAGCCCAATGTGGTTCATTCAGCGCTGCTGGAGCTGATACCTGCGCTCCTGCCCTCCCGTCTTCTTGACGCTCCTCTCTCTGACGTGACCGGACAGGAGGCAGTCAGGGGAGATCATTATCCTGCATGGCCTGTGTGTATGATTGTGTGATTGATGCACTCATGGTGCTTCCTGTTGAAATGTAGCGTGGAGGCTCTTTAGCCCAAAGTTTCTCAGCCACTGTGTTCTGGACCGGTACGAGGCTGCGGTGAGGCTTCAGGCTGACGTTTAACAAACGATTCGGAGAAGCAAGCCAGCACATCTCAACATCTTTCTCCATTAGTCGCGGACTGCATTTGCTCGACGCGGCGCGCTGACACAACACAGCATCACGCAATCGTACGTACGGGTCTCCGCCACTGGCATCGTCTCCGCCAGCAAATCATCATTTTCAAAATCGTAGCAGTCAGTGCGGTTTCTGATTGTACGACAGATTGTGAACTAGCAGGTGTTCAGCGTGCAGTTGTTGCTGTGTGATTGCTGACGCTCTTCCAGAGAACTGATGAGCTCATTTTCTCCACTTAAGGATTCCTTTCATCCCTCCATTTTCCCCAGCATTTGGCCGGGCACCAGTTAAACGAGTTAAAATACACATAAATGGAAGTTTTCCCACCAAAAATGAAAAACATAGCTTGTCAACTGGTTAAATTAATTCCAAGCAAAGCATTTTATGTGAATGAACCGACTAGCCTGCGTAAATAAATAAATAAATAAATTACTGTACAGCAGCAGTGAAAGGAAAAAACTAGCCACAGTCCAAAGATTGCAGTTTTCTAAACACATCACAGCTTATTTCAGCTTATGCAATTACTTGTAGCATTTATGTTTACTAAAAAGTTGACGGTAACTCATCAGACCGGCGAGCATTAGAGTGATTTTTTTTTTTTTTTTTCTTTTAAAAAACACCTTGATAACATGACTTGATAAAGACGAACAAGGTAGAGGTACGCAATTATTCCCCAGCTTCAGGTTTAAATCCGATGTCTCGTCTGTTCAGAGTAGAGGTGTGCATGAAGCAATACAAACCGTAACTGCGGTAAAGGCCTGGCAAAGCATCTCAAGGGAGGAAACTCGGCGTTCGATCATGTCCATGGGTAGTCACTGACTGCATCCAAGTATTAAAAATAATGTTATTATAGACTAAAAATGTTAGTTTGTGCAGTTGCTTTTGAGTCTGTGAAAATGCAGGGACTGTGTAAGAAATGGCTGTAATTCCTAAACAGTTAATGTGATATTTTTGTTAAACCCCTTGGAACTCGACACTACACTTTTGCTTCACACTGCAAATCCATTGCGGTGGTGTTCAGAGGCGAAATCACTCACGGCGCGTCGCTGTCCAAATATTTATGGCCCTGGCTGTAGTCATTTAAATATAGGTAGTTAGATAACCAAAAGTATGACCATCACACCCGTATGCGGCTGTTCCACAAGCACACGATTGTACAGAACGTCTTTGTATGCTGAAGTGTTACAGTTTTCCCCCCAAGAAACCCCAAGGCTTTCAAATGTGGCAGTACTGTAGCCAGCAGAAAGGGCCAAATAAGAGAAAAACGCTCGTCTCCTTTGGTTAGATGACGTCACAAAAATGATAGCCGCTCTCCTTCATTCGATTCTTGTAAAGCATTAATTTTCACGTTTTAGTGTCTCATCTCTCTAGCACTAATGTGTGTGTCAGACTCCGTCCCAGGAGCTGTCCAGCACATGCCTCAGTTCATTACGGAATAGATGAGCGCTTCATCCTGATGGTTGCGTGCGCGCGCGTGTGTGTGTGTGTGTGTGTGTGTGTGTGTGTGTGTGTGTGTGTGTGTGTGTGTGAGTGTACACGCCAATGTAGCGTCATCAAGTCATGTAGGTGTCCTGACATGCTCCGAGTCGAATGTGGCACTGATCTGTGTGTTTGTTTTTCTAACTGCAGCAGTGTATGAGTGGAGTGTAGGCTGTTGGAACCGTTATAATGTGTGTGTGTGTGTGTGTGAGAGAGAGAGAGTGTGGTGAGTGTGTTGCACCTTAAAGCCCTGCAGTGAGGAGTGCATGTCAGTTTGTCAGTGGGTAAGAGGAGGAGTTGAGTGCTTTAGCCTTTGAGCAGAGTTTGGCAGGTGGTAGGTGTTTAGGGCTGTGTGTGTGTGTGTGTGTGTGTGTGTGTGTGAGGTCATTCGAGTGAAGCTAGTGCTACTGTGTGAAGGTGTGTGGTCAGTGTGTGGCTCCTTAGATGAGAGCAGTAGTTGCTATTATTAAACTCGACTAATGAGGAACGATCGCTGATGCCGACAAGTCAGACACTTTTCTTGAAGTCTTTTTCATCTTATATATCCGTCATTCTCTCTTTCTCTCTCGCTCGCTCGGAGTCCACATGCCTCACATTGCCGTGTCCTTGTTAACATAATCTCCATCCACCCCCGTACTTCATAGACCTAATGAAGTCTCCCATGCAGAAAGGCGCACACACACTTTTCATTAAGCGAGCAATTCCCTGGTGTTGTTCTCACATCAGTGATGCGCTGGTGCGAGCAGATGTTTCGCTTTGTAAATCTGCCCGCAACAGTGCAGGTGGACTCCGTCAGCAGAAAAGTCCTGTCATCGGGACACCCTCAAGATGCCGAGGAGCACCCGGCATACACACAGCGGATTCTCCGTGGTGAATAAGTCACGAGCGCCGTGACGCTCGTAAGCCGAGCTCCATGCCGAGGATCGATCCAGGCTCCAGCCTGCTGTACGTCCACTCATCACTCCAGACTCTCCAGAAAACACTATTTATACATCAGTATTTATGGGTTGTAAAGCTATACTGTCGCAAGGACAAATCATGATCTAGGAGTATCAGTATGTGTGTGTGTGTGTGTGGTATTGTGCATTGTTTCAAGTATACTGTAATCAAACGCAGTCTTCACAATGTGAGGTGATGCTCTTGGAGCTTTTAGAGACAGGTTTATTGTGTCCTTCCTTTTTGGCCTGAAAGGCAACAGAGTGGAGCACTGCCTTTTCTGAAATGTCCTTCTGATAAAGAAGCATCTAAAATTGCGGCCAGATTGAATGAAGGTTGGGATTGAAGGGGTGTGAGCTCTGACTGTGTGTCTTACACCCTCCTACTCAAACAGATTTACAACAACACGATGTCGAGTCGAAGGCAAATGAGTAAACAGAGTATAAACCGTAGTGCATCTGTCAGTTTAACATGCGCGTCCCGATGCGAGGTCCTTCCCCGGATCCATCCGGAGTTTGGATCGCTGTCTTGGTGGGGTTTTTAATTTCTCCCCATGTCTGTGTGGGTTGTTTTCCTCAAGTTCTACACTTTTTGTCTTTACTCCGCTGTTCAGCCATTAAATAGTCTGATAGGTTTGTAGGTTGGAGTGTCTTTTCTCTTTCATTTTACTGCATCCGAGCCGCTTGTTATGGAACGAGTGACCACTACCTACATTTTTCCTTTAGCTTAAATAAATTGGAAATAGTTTGCTTTGAACGAGCTTAAAATTTGCAGAATCACATTAAAGATTTGTAATTAAACAACAACACGCAGTATAATCCTCATCGCAGACCAGGTAACACCGTTACTCCGACTCTGCGCCGGACCGGACAGCGGCCAACGGCACGTTTCCACGCGTCACGCTGTGGCGTTTGCTACCTGCGCCGTTGCTCGATGAACAGATACGTTATCCGCGCTTTCAGAAGTTTCCGACGGCTCTCCGAAGCAGTTCCGACAAGGCGTAAAGTGCGCACCAAGCGATAACATGATGAATCATTATCGTTCGGTGACAAAGAGCTGAAGCAAGGATCCTTGAGAAGAAAGAAAAGGCGATGAAATCCGACAGCGAGTCATGTCTAAATCAACACTCCCGAGTGGGAGCAGGATAGCGTCGAGGTTAAAATCACATCAGCCTGATTACTGGGTGGCTAATGTATAAATTAAGAGACTTTACCCATAGGCTAATGTATAAATAAGAACAGAAGTCAATGCAGCTCTCGCACCAGTCCACGAAGTTAACATGCAGCCCAAAGGAAATCACGTTCCCTTTGCGAATGGAAAACGTGGTAAGATGTCCATGTTTGCTAGCGCACAGGCAAATCCTTCACCGATCATGACAGAAATTCGTCCGGGCCGAGCGAGAGAACCGGCATGCGAAGGTTCACGGCTGCTGGTCTGTTCGTGGCGTTATCGGGTTTTTACAGAGCTCCACCGGCATGAGCCGAGTCAAACAGGGAGCCGCTCCTGTCAAGAAACAGTTCACCCCGCAGCCACGAACACGTCCATGAACCCCACACAGGAGCATGCTGCATATCATAACTACAACTCACACTCACTTAAACACTCCACTGAGACTTCTCTCTCTCTCACTCACTCACTCACTCACTCTGTCACACACACGCGCACGTTTTGATGAGCTGTGAGATGAGCTGTCACCGAGTGAGGCCACTGCACCAAACAAGATTAATATTTAAGACAACATTAAAGTCAGAGAATATTTGCAGCGCCACTTAAAGAAAAATCCCCTGATCTCAGAGTCATTCGGCCTCTCTGTCGTTTCAAGAGAAAGCAGGAAGCTGTGTTTGTTCAGAAATGCCACGACAGTCTCGTGCCCGTAAATCTACACGTGTATATATAACTATATATATATAGACACTTTCTTTGGCATTCTGAGAGAAGCATGTCTGAGAGAAGAGATGCAACAGTTTGCCAATATTTCATGTGACTCAAGGCACGAATGATTTGATATGCACAGCTCGAGCAGGGTAATTTGAAGTAAGTTTAATAACACAGACGCTTGATGTATTGAATACTGAAGGGGTTTCGTATTCGTCTGCGTACATCTGCATGTCCGCGCACGTGCTCCGTGTTCATCCTACACGGTGTCATTTAGAAAAGGGGGTTCAGCCCGAAATCTACGTTTCAGCCTCTGAATCATATTGTTTTTTTTTTGTTTGTTTGTTTTTTTTCTGTGTCTTTTCTGTTTTATCTTTTTTTCCCCTCTCTCTCTCTTTTTCTCTCTGTCTTTTCCCCCCCAGCTGGCCATTGATTTCTCTCCGTCTGTACCTTTATGTGGACAGCTCCCTATTCGTTCGCTATTGTGAGAGGAAAACTTTGATCTACTTCAAAGATTTTCACCCACCTCTCCCCCCGAAGTCAGTTCTGTGTTTTCATCCCACTATTTTTGAGTTAATAAAGCTGTGTGCATGCATGCTCGGGTGTGTGTGTGTGTGTGTGCGTGCGCAAGATCAATTGCCTTTCAAACATGTCTGATAGTGCTTAATAACCGCTCTAAGTGGATGCAGAGCTGTGAAACGCAGCGAGCTGAAAGGAACCTCGGCATAAACGAACCGCGCTGCTAGCAACGTGCCAAGCAAGGCTTTCACAGCCAGCGTAATTTATGTTAGCACCGAGTTGTCCGAGATGATATGTTGTTATAAATGTTCATGGTATCTCATTTGTAAACTAATTCACATCAGCACGAAGAGTTATTAGCACCGAGTTTTGTCGCTGTTGAGAGGAGTTATGCATGTACGTATTTTGCGTGTTTATAATCCCGTCTTAATGCAGGCCAAACTGCTTCTAGAGCTGCCAGGACGCAAGAATTTCTAAGATTTCATCTCCCGAATAAGTACAAGATGAAGAAAGAAACTGTGGTCATGTGACGCATGCGCTTCATGTTTTGTTCCTCTTTTACCACAGCGATATCAATCATCACCGTTTTCCTTCATGAATAAAGACGGACATGTTGTACTTTGCATCCATTTATAGCTACAGTTCACGCGAATTGTCCACGAAACAAGTTAGCTCCTGTTATCAGCTCGATAACATCAATAAACACCTCGCAGTGCTCTCCGGAGTCTTCCTCTTGATGTTAATATGAACGAAAATACAGTGTTTTGTTGTTGTTGGTTCTTTTTAAATGTCAGAGCTGCTGTTCTTTAAAAAACAAACAAAAAAAAAACCTTGTGACCAATCAGAATCGAGCATTCCAACAGCACCGCGGCGTAAATTCTGTTAACGTATTCCCATCCGTCGTTCTGCATTCATGCACTTTTCCTTAACTGCCGAGCCTCACAGCTTCTCCACTCATGCGAGGGAACAGTACCAGAAACTGGTCCTCATGCACAGCAACATGAACACGCTGTTCCAGAACATGGTGCAGTACTTCGCCATCGACCCCAAGAAGACCTCCGTGGACGACCTCTTCATCGACCTGAGCAACTTCAGAGCCATGTTTGTGGTAAGTGGACTAGCTTCATGATTGTGGTTGTGGATGATGATGATGATGATGATGATGCTATACACCCCTCCCCCTCCTCCTCAGATTTCTGCCGTGTTTGCATCATTCTTGCGTTGCTTAGCATGCAGCGTTTAATGCACATCCGTAATATCTAACTGCAATCAATCCAGTTGAGCTGCAACTCGAATCTAACACACCTAAAATGGATCAGCAGTTAATTAAGAGGATTAGGGCGAGTTTGATCACTGGCTTGCAGTCAACTCCTCACGCCGCCTCGTAATGAATTAATCATCGACACGAACGTTCAGAATCAAACAAACTGCATCGCAGTTGCGTAAAGTGAACGAGAGCAGTCTGATTGAAATCTTAATTCCATTTGAACAGTCTAATCATGCACGGCATGGCTGAAGGTATGCGGACACCTCCCAAGGACTTTTGTTGTTACAGTAGCATCCATTCTTCTGTCAGGTCCTGACGTTGGACGAGGAGGCCTGGTGGTGGTCCAGTTCGTCCCAAAGGTGTTCAGTCAGGTTGAGTCGAGTTCTTCCACTCGAACCGTGTCTTCATGGAGCTGGCTTTGTGCACAGGGACACGGTCACGCTGAAACAGGCTTGGGTCGCTCAGTTCCACTGTAATTCTACATCATACCAAGGACATCCTGTACAAGTGGAGAAGAACCACATACGAGTGTGATGGGCTTGTGTCCACATACTTTTGGCCACGTGATGTATATTAAATGAGGCATAATCGCCTGATTCAGTCGAGGAGTTCCTGTACATTCTGTTCATCACGCTCACGTTACCAGCATGCCAGAATGTCCCGTGCGTGTTGATGACTACGGAGCATTTGATGAGGGACACAAAACGCTGCTTCCTGCTTTGTTCAAAAGAACATCTTTAGAAGAACAGTGCTTTTGAAGGTTTGAAATAAACGCATCATTTTGAATAAAGAACGGTCATTAAAACAAGCAAACAAACAAACAAACAAAAAAAAAAACCACTTTTTCCTAATTGTTAAGATTTTTACCCAGTGAGCCTGCAGTACATTATCATTGGTGTTTTTAGTCCTGCAGTACTGTGTATAGTTGTGATGATCCGTTCTGGACGTTAGACACTGGCAGATACATGTCAGCTTTCATTTACAAGTGCGAAGTAGTTACCTGCATGCTAATGTTGTGCACGGCTGAGAGTTCGGGTCTTTGCTATAAAAATGAAATTTACACGGAACAGAACAACTTCTTGACAAATACAGCACCACCGTGGAGGCGTAGCATGAGCTACATTACTCAAGTTTGCATGGTGTTTTTTTAAAAAAAAACAAAAAACCTCGTTTTCTCTGTTTGAACTTGTTTAGGAACTCTTAGCTTGCATATTTATGACTGAAAGCAAATGTGCTACTCCTCACATAGCTAATTGTTACACAAACACACAGGACTTGCGTCTTGTGGTGCGGTAATGTGTGTGAAATTATGCACTCGCGCGTGTGTAGTCCCCTTAAGTGTCCGTGAACAAAAAGAGACGTGTGCGCAACCTGCAAAAAAACAAAAAACCAACCCTGAGCAGCCTAGCAACCTGGCAGCACTGGGTTATAATCGGGCTGAAGAATCTGTCCAGGGTTCTATTTAGGAATCGGATTAGCATCATCTAAAATGTTATCTTCTCATTGTTATGGGTGGAGTGATGCTAAGCGGTGGTCTAGCCTGCAAGGTTCAGAAACGGGAGGACGTGTTTTCATGGCGCTGAAAGCCAAATTGCTTTGACGCCATTTGTCGGTTGAACAAAGTTAGCTAGCTAAACGTCTATTACAGGCAGCTCCTCAGGGAGACCGTGACCTAGCTGTGCTAGCTAGCTTCATGCTGTAGGTTTACTTTAAAGCAATATAAATTAGACGTGTCGGATAACTAGCTAGTTAAATTCTTGGTTAGCATGCCTGATATGGCTGCTAGTTAGAGGTTAGATGAAATGATTAGTGCCAAGTCAGAGCACCTCGGACCAACCATCCCTCCTGACTGCGTGTCCCAAAACCGTGCAGGTTCTTATTACTAGTTCAGCCATCACAAATGCTAGAACCTAGACTTTTTTTTGTGGGAAATGAGTCCCTGTCGCATCGACATGATTTAAACTGACCCAAAACCACGCCATCAGCCGCTGTGTGTGTGCTTTGCGGTTTAAATGCAGTGTGTATTCGGCAGCGCGGGCCTGGGGGGCAGAGATAAAGCTAGATAATTAGCAGCCCGACAGCGCTCTTCAGCGCCAAGCTAACGGCTCAACACATGACCCGCCAAAATGGATTTCACGCTCCCGTGCCTTTTGTCTTCCTCGCGCTACGAATGAGACGGAGCGGGAGCGAGAGCGCGCGCACGTGCAGCCGCCCGTGTTCGCGCATGCTCGTCCTCGCTCGCCCCGTTCCATTTCTGACTGCTCCAGCGTAGTAATCTGACGACAGAGGCACGCGGGCTGTCTGCTTTATGAAATGCCATTTGAGATGCAAAGTCATTTTCCACTTGGCTGCGGAGATGATGAGAAGAATCTCATTGCCTTTATTATTTTAAATTATTTCACGATAGAAATTCGCAGATTTGGCGAACAGACTGTCGACGGCGTCTTCCATCAAACGCATGACAATGCGCTCCCGTGGCGCATCTCTTAAAGTGCTCCTCGTGAAACCAGTCTTCCGCCATGACATCTGCGCCGTACGTATGACGAGCATGTCACGTCGGTCTCCAGAGGCTTCACACGCCAACTGAAGGCGCTTCACACTGTGCTGTTTCAGCAGTCACACTGTACGCGATGATCTGACTAACATCTTAGCTGAATCGTCTAGCAGACAGCGTTACAAGGAATCTTCCCCATGTCAGATTACACCACGGAGATTCTTTAATGACCTATTAGACGACTCGCGCAGTCTGGAAACATTCTTCAAAGTGAGATTGAACTACTCAGGATTTTCTTTCCTGCCCATTAGCATGACACACTACCAGAACTTTGTCGTGGGTCTTGTCATCTTTGGCGGCACTGACGCTGCCGGTGAGAACGTCACGTCATGAGTTGTAAGGCGCAGGCTGAAAACTGCAGCGTGTAAATCCTGCTTAATATGTGCGAGAGACAATTTCTGACGGAACGGCGATCCAGTCATAGGGACGTGAAATTTTCTCGTAGCGGTCGCCGTGAGTGGCGTCTCTGAATACTAACGATCACAGGGACGTCGCCACTGTGTTGCGGATTGCAGGCGCTCTCTGAGTGCAGCTTGTCTCTTCGGCTTAGCTTCAGCAGTCTGTCATTTGGGCAGAGACTGTATAGAAGGTCATCAAACTGGGTTACACACACACACACACACACACACACACACACGGGCAAGTCCTTTTTCAGGCCAGTGATCATCTAACCCTCAATAGCTGCTTGTTTAAATCAATGCTGAGGAGTGACAAGGGACCAACAGTCTACAACGACACACACACACGCGCACACACACACACTTATGTTGGTTTACCTATCCTTGTGAGGACTGTCCATTGACATAATGATTAATGCAGCTAATTAATGCTCCACCTGCAGTAACCTTAACATTAACCTCAGTAATGAAAAGGAAACATTTCAGCTCTGTGAGGATCATCTGATTGTGAGGACCATCCAAAGTTCTCCTCACAAGGATAGGAAGCTCTGACACTTGGTCCTCATAACGGTATAAAAACACACACACACACACACATTGTCATCCTTTCAGTGGCACATACAGTCCATTTATTTTATTCTCCTACCATCAGCATCACTGCACTCCTAGTTACGCTCTCCCTTCCCCTTATTATCTCTGGCTTCCAGTTAAAAAGAGAGACTGGATGAAGAAGGCGACTTCGTCACACATACAAAGCCTTACTGGGAAATGATTTTCTTCTACGCTTGCTGGGTATTAGAGACGTCGGAGATCTTTAGTGTTTGATCTCCACATACACAGGATAAATGTATTTCTTTGTGAGGGGGGGAAAAAAACCCCACATAAACATATTTCCTGCCCAAGAGAAAGTTCATGTGGAGTTCCCGAATGGACAGAATAATAGTTGTTAACAGCCTGTCTAATGAGAAAATAACAAAAACTGATCAGAGTGCATTTAAAACACACCGTTATCCATTCCTCACTTTTTATTTTAACGTCTCACCTGTTCCTTTTAGTTTGCACTTCAGCATGTTTAGCTGTTTATACGTTTCCTATTTTACCCACGCGTCGTTCCCTGATCTCCTCACCGCTCATATGATATCGACAGAGGCGTGCGCGCACCTATCCAGGCGTTTGATTGCTCCGAGGGCTTTGCTTCTGACACTGATGCTGAATGTAGACTAGAGCGATTGAAAGTCTCTGCGGTAACTCGGAGCGAAAAACACACCGTGCTCCCGGCGTGCGCGCCGTCCCCAGGCGGCGACACCAATCTTTTCGGAAACGTCTTCAAACAGACTGATCGTTCACATACTTTTGGCCATGTAGTGTATTTGAGATAATACAGCAAGACTGTCTCTACACGCGAGCACTTCTTATGCACAATAATGCATGCCTGGCTGTCGTAGATTGACACGTGCTGGTGTGAAATGGACACATGATGGGCTGGTTAGTGAGTTTGAAAAAAGAAAAAGGATAGTAAGTGATGAGCGTCGGAGTAGTTCTCACGTTATTTTTATGTATTTTATTATCCATATGAGACTTCAGAGAATAATAAACAATTTATCAGCCTTTAGTTGCACACTCATTTGTAATCCATTGGACTTTTGACTCATTAGATTAGATTAGAACCTATTAATGACTTTGGTTTGGGGATTTCATCAGTGCAGTCCGTGTATCCGCCGCTAACTCTTTAGGCCATCTAAACACTTGAGAATAACTGGATCCCTGTAAGCATAGGCGGAGTGGAGAGGAGTGGAGCGGAACCTCAACGCACCGACCCACTTCACTTAGCCTTCTTATAATTAGCCTGCATATGGAGGTGAACGGGGAGGGGAAAGCGAGAGCTCCATAAATAGAGCGCTGAAATGAACCACAGATGTGAAGGTGCTCCTCTTTGCTGCTCTAGGCCATTTTACACCTCAAGCTCTGATTATTCTCATTACCTGATTAGAGAAGGGTAGATCTAGACCGACATACTTGCACTCGCGTGCACACACACACGCGCGCGCACACACACACACACACACACACACACACACACACACTCATCCTCAAATAGATTACCAGCTCCTGTTCTTTTTTTTCTGATTTACTCTCAATATATCACATTGTCCACAGCATTAGAGAGAATGAAAAAAAAAAAAATAGCGTGTTTGTATTAATTAGGAAACCGTGAAGAGCCGCATTACCCGTAGAACGGATCGCACTTTTTAAATTGGATCAAAGCGTGTGAATGAAATGGGGCTTTCAAGGGACATAATAATAGCTGTTTGATTTCACACCTCCCTAGAAGCTCCTGGAAGTGCTGCGAATTCATTACTGCATGTACATCAGTGTCACATACGCAGCGGATTGTAGGGTAGAACTGACCAGAAAATTACGAGGACAAAGATCTTACTCTCTCAAAGCTTCATCACCGCAGCCACGTGCTGGGCCGCCCTTTCCGCTCGGAGCGCTTGATCCCGATTGGGCAGAGGGAGAGGAGGTAAAGTGTAGTATACAGTGTAAAGTGTAGTAGATTTATTTTATTTTTTTTGGACATAACACCAAACAATCAGCAACTAAAGGCAATGTTGCGTTTTATTATAGGCACACTTGTGGCTATCTACAAACATAACGACTGCCTTGCCTAACCTCGCTAATGACTTGGACCATTTGCATGTTGTTGAATCAGCTGCAAGTCTGCGCCGGCTTTAGCGTTCGCAGCTGGAGACATGCTAATATCTGATATGCCCTTGCTCGTTCCGTGTGGTGCTTGAGCTCTGAACTCGCATGTGTGGAGGGTAGGACGCATTTACACGTGTCCTCAAGCCGTGCGAGTGTTGGAGTAGGAGAGTGTGCCCTCTCCGTGCCCTCTGTTCACTTACTCATCGAAAGGAGATGTACAGCAGGAGTGTGGAGAAGACGTGAATCCAAATGATGCTGGCTAACGACGAATACGCAATCAGGGAGAGGACGAACAGAGAAAATTTTCCCTCGAATGGTGATGCTTAATTTGCTTGTAAAGAGATCATTTACTTATTTCGCCACAAGCCAAGATGGCATCTATAATTTAACGCTGTGGCCGTCTGTCATTAACGCGCCCTTTTCTGCACGGTGCTGTTGACTGAATGAAGAGGCTGCTTTCAGTTCAAACACTTTTGCTCCCCCTGTGCTCTCTAATAGCTGTTAACTCATGTTAAAGAGCACTGTTTTGGACCTCTCGCCCTCAGACGAATGGCATTGACCGAGCATATTGAGTGGGTATTGTCTTTAACTGGCTGTTTGGCTAACGTGAATGGAGACCTGCTGAGCTGCAGTTGACCACCTGCTACTGAGGCTCTCTCTCTTGGCCTGCGCCGTTACACAGATTTTATCTCTTTGACATCGACAACATTTGTGTAGCAGCCATGCCACGGGTTCCGTGGCATTTTGTGTGAACGTAGAAATTGGATTTGCCCTTTGGCTTCCTTTGTGTCGGAATTGACTTTGCGTTCGGATCTGCCAGTGTTAAGAACATCCGTTATTTGTTAGGGAATTTCGGTCTTTCGGGTGTAAAGCTATTATACATTTCAAACCGATCTTCACAACAGCCGAATTACAGGCGTTTATCGATGATTCCGGTATTGAGTTTGAAAGTCGGAGAACATCGTCTGACATTGGTAGCGTTCTTTAACGTAAACAAAAGAAGTGCCCTTGCGCCCGAAGCAAAGCAATTACAGTTTGTGAAATTAGTTTCACTCACTCTGTCTGCGGCGTTTCATACTGCAGCTCATCCTGTCAGACTGCATTCGATTTGATCGGTGGGGGGAACCACGTGGCCTTCGGTGCCGGCACGCTCGCCATAATTAAGTTCAAGCAGCGGCAGGAAGAAAGGAGGCTGCTGTTTTTAATGAGGAAGGAGCGAAGTGAGGAGAGCAAAACCACAGTGTTTTGTCCTGATTCAATATCCCGAGTTAGCTCTTTTCCCCTGGACACTCTCTTAACATGTTTACTGCTTGATTAGTCAAATAAGAAGCCATGAATTTCATCTCCAGGTCTGGGCTAACAGGGCTGGGCCACACAGAACACATCGCTGAGCTTTGGAGGGAAGTATTTGTGGCTTGTGGTGGTTAGAAACAAAGTACAGCAGAAATATCCATATTAAGTTCCCGGATGCCGATTTGTTAACATCATACCGAACCCATACCAGCGCTCTTTTGTATGTAATCTAACGTAATGTAATCTAATCTACATTTGAACAGGAAAAAAAAATACTGCCAAATTTTGAAGATCCACAGGAATTTTGAAATCCTCGCTTCGATGACCTGCATCATCCACATATTCCTCTAAGTAAAATCACTCACGCTATTAAAGCATCACCTCTTTACTCAACCGATTTCTGTTCATGGGAACATCTGCTGTCCGACCTGGCACGTGCTACATGTTTTTCTTTTCTTTTCTTTTCTTTTCGAATTTGGACTGAAATGCTCAGTCAGGAAAATCAAAAACAAAATTTCAGCCCCTCCTTTTGAGTGTTTGGGTCATTGGGAAACTTGGGTAGTCGTGCGTGTGAGCCCAGGAACAGCACAACTTTTTATTGCTTGCAGTGACATTTTTCATTCCAAAAACTGAGCTACGGACTTCAGAGCGACTGGGAGGGCTAATCTGCTGTAAAATAAACGGTAAGGCCGCAAGATGGCCGCCGCGCATATCCTGCGGTCATGTGGCATGTCTGCATGCTGCAGTACCAAGGTTAATAGTGGAGATGTTTCCATGCTAGATGCTAGAAGTTTGAGTGTGAGCATTGTAAACCATGTCTCACCTGTCAGCTAATTAATCGCGGTACGCACTCATTAAGTGAAGCCAAACATCACTTAACAGCAGTGTAAATCTGTGAAGTGCGCTCGTGCATTTTCATTACGGTCTCCCTCTGAAAAGGCAGAGAAGCAGAATAGCCAACAGACAAGCACTCCTGAAAATCATCCCTGCCTCAGTGCCAGTGCCATGGGCCAGGCTTTGCAGAGGCTCAAGTGAACATGGAAGAGAGTGGAATTGTTTGTGCACTTCAGAGTTGCACTCAGTCAACTGCGAAGCCACGTCTGTGTTGGTGATAGACGAGCTTTTATGAGTGGGAAGAGAGACAGACGGTGAGACAGTCCTGCTCAACAGATTATTATATCTAAACCGCACCAAGCGCTGTTCCCGTCAGATCCGATTAAAATGCGATGGGATTGTGTATATTCCGTGCCAAACATTTGGGTAACTTAACACATGGAATTATTCAGCACGAAAGCTAAAAACGTGTTACAATTATTTTATTTGTTTTATTCCTTTCATTTTTTGATTCCCAAAGCAATCTTGCTTTGACAGCTTTGTGCGTTTTTGGTACAGCCTCAACGAAAGCTTGTCCAGATAAAGCTGAGCGTTTTCTGCCTGCTGTACATGATTTCAGTCGAAAAGGACGTTTTTAAATCTTAAGAAATAAAGTCATGCAAATGTACCATCAGTATTAGTTATATTTACCACGTAAACAGTTTTCAGCATTTTACTACCGAGCATACGGTTTTTGTAATGACAATTTGGATTGAAGGCAAACTCTGAAATCGGTCGAGACAAATCAGGACGACAATCATAAATCGAATATTATTCAATATAACCAATTATACACTGATTATTATTAATTGGGTATCATTTGAGAATTAAAAAAAAAAGTCCTTCATAGTTTTAAACTGATGTGTAAATAGGCTAGCATGGTGATTTACCCGTAACGCTGATGTTTAATTAGTCCGTCTCTACATCATCACCATTTTTGAAAGAATGTGAATCTATAACCAGATTCTGTGTTACAGTCGAATTATTGTATTATAAATTGAAAACACTGTATAGCTAGAAACCTGTGTAACTAGTCAACACTGAATCCAGGACTATGCAGAACCCATGCCCTGGGTAAAGGTAACGGTACCCAGTAGAAAAGGTGGTGAGCGGCGACATCATTTAACACACGACTGCCTACAAACTATGAATTGGTTGAATTAATTTTATTGCGCAGAATCTGGTGTTCTGAGAAAAGAAGACATCAATCTGTTTTCAAAGCAATCCCTGTCACATGAACAAGGCTTTTGAACATATCGCCATCCATAGGAAAACAGTTTGCAAAAACGCAGGCGAGTAGGCCAGCTGCTTAGGTGCTGATAGAAGTTCATAAGGCGCAGTGCAAAGTGGCTTGAGAATAACGTTCAGTAGGGAAGGCAAAACACTGAAAAGCACCAACAACCCCAATTCACTCATTCATGTTCAATAACATCTTGAATAACTGCTTAATCCCAGTCCGGGTTGTAGCTGGCAAAAAGTTCTAAAATTGGGGGAAAAAATAATGTATATATGATTGCAAAGACATTTGTGAACCTGGCCTGAGATGAAGCTGTACCCAGTGATGCTGTTGGCTGAAAGATATTACTAGAGACGGTTGCTTTGCCATGCTCACCAGCAGAAAAGTGAATTTTAGGTAGCTGGCATCTGACTTGTGATGACTACATCTGACTACATATGATTACATCTGACGTCTGCAGTGTTTCCAGCCCCACCCATCAAGTCATGCTGGGGTAAACGAATCCAGCACGTTAAGGTACGAGTTCACCGTTCAAACAAGTGTGCCCAGATTTTGGTGCACATTATTTAGTTATCATTATTGTTAATATATTATTAACTGACTGAAAAAAAACAATATTGGCTGCTTTTGAAATAGGGCCTCGGGCCTTTCTTTTTTTTTTTTTTTTGTGGGCTCTCATCACTTTGGTGAGGTTTATAGAAGCCTCTTGACCACTGCAGTGTAATGGCCTCCAGCCATTCCACTCTATTGATGCTTGAGGCAAGTGTGGCCATCACTGTGAGCACCACACCACTGACCATGTCAGCCAGATCAGACCCCACTCCTCATATCCTGGTGGATAAGAGCCACTCCGTGAAGTGCGTCTGGATTGATGAAACGGCAAACGCACATTGAGCAGTGAGCCCTGGAGGGACCCGATAACTCATTGCTTTTTGTTTTTTTTATCCTGTCGGAATCTTGATTTTTGGTAAATTAAAAATAAGGGGAAAAAACACAATAATTTGGCTTTGGTTTAAAAACAGAAAAGGAGAGTAGGGCATGTTTCAGGTCCGCATATGGCTGCGTAAGAGGTATTGATGGATTTATGAAGGCATTATAAATACTGAATGCCTTTTAAATGGATTTATAAAAGACCTCATAAATACTGAATGCTAACTTGTAACTTTGCAGCCGTCTCCTGATAAACACCTTGGCATCCTTTGTCCTTAAGCCTGACCCCCTTGAACATTGTGTTAGCAGAGAGTTCGTTTCTCCTCCCTGTTATATTAATATTGATGCTGTCTGTGCCGTCGAACGTCAGCGCTCTCCTCTCTTGCCTAATTCTCAAAGAGATAGGTGAATGCAAGGCACAGCCTCAGAGCTGGAGACAGGAAAGCTGCTTTAAAGTGATTTACAGCCATCTTTCCCAGCATCCTCTAGCTGCCTATGGATTTACTGCGATAGAGGGAGACTGTGGTCATAACCGAGCTGCAGGGAATAAGCGCCGTTAACGTTCTCAAATAGGTTATATCACGTCCATACACAATGTCAATACACACATATCCTGCTTAATAAAAAATAATAATCATAAAAAAAAACCATAAGACTGGAAGTCTGGATTTCTTTAAGCCAGGTAGTAAATATATACCAAGCAGGAGTGCACCAGAGACTTTCAGCTATAAGAGAAGGACGAGCAAATGATATTGAAGTGCATTACCGGAATAGGAGGCCTTGATAAGATGCGTTCATGAGGTACATTTAAAAGAGAGAGCCAAAAGCGCTGTTCACAAGGAAACCGAATGCACATCCAAAATCTTTACATCAGCTGCTGTGCAAACGCAAAATAAAGTAATTATGGCCCTTGTTGGTAATATGATTGTCAGCGTAATCTTAATCTTCTCGGAAGTAAGTTTTGCCTTAGATTTGCCTCCTGACACTCGCATTATGTGCTTGGAAAGGGCTTTTATAAAGCCTGCATGTGTGAAGATGCTCAGTGTGCGGCGTCTTTTGGATATTTGCAGGTCCGTTCCGAGCTCCTTTTGTGTTTTTGTGAAATGTGCCATTTTTGCTTATTTAAGAATGAACCCCTGACGGCATCGCAGCTTCTAGAGTGGTTCGAAAGTGGGGAAATAAGAGCACGTGTGGAAGACTGGGTCACTCTGACTGCCCTAATGATGTTTTTCAGTTTTGTTTTTTTCCCACCCCTCCTTCCCCTACTGTGCTCTCTCACACCTGTAAAACTAGGCCTCGGGAAGAAAAGAAAAGATGCCGCCACTTTCGAACAGATTTAAGATGCTGTCACTTTCGAACAGATTTCTCCAATGGCACAAAAAAAGAAAGGCGGTATAAAAATATTGCCCATTTGTGTGCCTCGTGTTTTCTTGGAAATGTTTATTAGTCACACTTTGGCAACTAATGAGATCTCTCTGTTCCTTTCAACAGTCCCTCCTGTGCTTTCTCCTCTTTCATATGTGCCCTGTTCCTTTACCTGATGTTCTATATATCTTTTCCTTTCCCTTTGTCCATGATCGCGTGCTCCCTGGTGAACAAATGTTCTTTCGCTATGTGGGTTAGATGCAAGTGAGTTTGTCTATTCATCTGTCTGATTTTCAGCATCTCAATGTCATTCCTCTTCCTATTTCCTTCTCTCCCTCCCTCCAGCAAGCGCTGAAGGAGAACGGGAGGAGGCGGGAGGCGGAGGAGAAGCAGAGGAGAGCAAGGGCGGCCAAAGAGAAGGCCGAACGCGAGAGGCAGGAACGACAGCAGAGGAAGAAGAGGTTACTGGAGGTCACTGCAGGTACGGGGGGAAAAAAAGGTTTACGGGAGCGGCCTTCGAAGCGCATGAATATAGTAAAATGTGTTTTCTAAAGAGCGAAGGTGGAGGGAGAGAAGCGGCGCACCGACACAGGCTGCTTATATTGCAAGCAGGTCATTTGAAGCAGTGCAAATTCATGTACATTTACATTTATTAATTTGTCAGACATTCTTATTAAAAGGAACCTGCAGTGATTCACTTACTGCAAAACTACGAAGTAGTAAATGATGATTGTAGGAAGAACAGAGAGAACTAAACATGGTGGACAGGTGTGATGTTAGTAAACTGCGGTGCGGTGAAACGTCTTTTTACGCAACATGCTAGTACAGGTGAGCATGCGCATTTCAGGTGAGCATGCGCATGTTCCTGCATCACGCCAGCCATTTTCTCTTTCCATCTCTCCGCCTGTGGTGGTTCACCGAGTCCGTGCCGGTTGCCGTGGTTTCCCCGGAGTACCAGGCTACTGTGATAGCAATAACTAGCGCATATAATATAACTAGCTAGAACACAAGCGCAACTAACCGTTTAGCTCCAGTCTAGAGGGAAATTCTTGTGTATAAAGCATATCCATTCAGTGCTTTACTGTTTAGATCAACTATTTATTAGTTTGCTTTTTCTTAACACTGCCAGCTAATTAACACACTCAATAGAACTGCAGAAACGGATTTAGAGCTGATCAAGGTTAACAAGACCATTAAGGATATTGTTACATCTAGCCACAGCAATGTTTTTTTTTTTTCTTTTTCTTCTCTCAAATTGCCCTTAAATACAACAGCAAAAATACTGTTGCTCTATTGTTAAACAAACGAAGCATGCAGCAGCACCGCGAGTCCAGGGGAAGCGGCTATGAAACAAGCGTACCGTCGTCCCAAGTGGAAGACATCTCATTGGTTAAAAAAAAAAAAAATTATTAATTAACTCTGTGTGTCGCTCGCCCTGGACGCTGGACAGGCAAATGAATCAGTCCGTTTGTATTGGACTGGTTTGTGTTGCTGTAGGTATTCAGGGAAGTGCGACATTTCGTTCGGAGTTCTCTAAGCATGGAGACCTTTTGTGAAATGCTGTTAAAAAATTGTGAAAACACAAGTTCAATAGGGAGGACCGAGGATTATTTTTCACCCTAGCCATCGTCCTTTCAGATGCGTGACACTGAGTGTATGCCCTTGAAGAAGAGACCTCACTGTCCATTCCAGACCACTGTACTCATCAGTCTTTTTTATTATAATACTGAACAATGCACACACACACTTTTACAATATACTATAGAGTAGTTTTTTATTCCCCAGGAATAGCCCGATTACAGCTGCTTTCTGTGTCTTATTACTGACGTTAATAGCAGCAGGAAGGACCTTTGAGGGAGGTAAGTCATGACGACTTGTGTTGTAATCCTGACCGATGGACACCGGATCAAGCAAGTAGTGGGGAAATTTCACAGTTATTTAAACGCCTGAGCGGCTCACACCTGGGACGTCATGACATTTGTTAAGAGCAAATGGCTGTCTGCTCTTGAGGGGGCTTTATGCAAACTTGTGCCTTTTAGATATCCAGAATTCGGACTTCACACAATTATCAGTCCGCTGTGCTACGCATGACTAGCTTTACCGCCGGACCAACAAAGCAGCCATGTTTATCCACAGTCCCTTCATTATATTCGACTGCTTTCATTTCCCTTTAAAAGACGTTTTTCCACGTCACATCAACAGAGCTGTTATGTTCGGCAGTTATTGGAGTTTGAAATCACTTCAAGTCCACTTTTGTTCGGCTTGTATTATCTACAGTAACCTGATTCATATTACTGTAGTGTTCTGTGTTGTTGAAAATGTCACTGACTGCATAAATGTAAACGTACTTATGTCTCTAATATTAGTTTCTCACACACACACGCGCGCACCGAACCGTGCAGTCCGACAGAACTAAGAAGACTTCTCTTTCTTCACCAGAAAGCATCTTCTCTCACGTATCACGCTTCCCAGCTATTACAGATACCTGTATTCCTTTATACAATATAAAATCACTTAATCGCACTAGCCAGAAGGGAGAGAATATTTCCCTCAGACTGAAAGCGCTCGTGGCATGAGCGACGCGTTCATCATTAGTGATGGAGAATGACTTGGTAGTGTGATGATCCTATACAAGTACAAAGCGCTGTAGACCGAAGTATAATAAAAGAGGGAATCTATTCAGTTTCTACACACACAGACACAGACGTCCGTGAAAGGCAATAAGCAGCACTCTAAGTGACTGAGTGGAGGAGGTAATAGAATAAAAAGAAAAGGAAGTGATATTTGTGCTGTGATTTGGTTAGAGAATCAGCCATGCACACTGTTAGCGAAAACAATTTCCCCATTCTGTCTGCTGATCAGGCCTGTACACCAATAACACTGCACGAGTGCATACAGCTGATTATCTGACACACACACACACACACACACAACGCTTTCTGCTCTGCTTTGACTGGTACAGCTCAACTATCTTCTCTGAAGCAGGTTAAGTTGTTTGTTTCTCAATTCATTCATTCTTCATTATTATTATTATTATTAGGGGGCCAAGCATCAAAGAATAATTCTTCTTCTTCTACTATACTATACTTTACTATACTATACTATACATTGGAAGCCCATAGAAAACTTGGCCTCAGCTGTTACTGAAAACAGGATGTAATTCTGGTAATATCTCAGCAGCTTGATGTTTTGCCTTCAAATTTATTTAAGTGCTAATGGTCCCTTCTGGCCTTCCCATATCGCCTACATGGAAATATGTCCGTAAGTTTGGACACCTTCTCTTTCATAGGTTTTTCTTTTTCTTTTTTTTTCTACATTGTAAAGCAATGCTGAATACCTCAAACTATGAAGCAACACATATACTCAATTATGTAGTAAACAAAAAAGTGTAAAAAACCCAAACAAAATATGTTTCATATTTTAGATTCTTCAAAGTCGCCCCCATTGAGCGTGATGATATTGTGGACATTATCTTACCCAGCTTCATGAAGTCGTCACCTGGAATGCTTTTCAGTGAACAGGTGCGCCTCGTTAAACGCTTAT
>JAQMYM010000007.1:2725592-2735724 GCA_030014255.1 Parauchenoglanis ngamensis
ATTCAGTATATGCCATATGTGTTGCTTCATAGTTTTGATGTATTCAGTAATGTTTTACAATGTAGAAAGCAAAAAAAACCACTAACACTAGCTCAACCTCGTAACAGGTTACAATTGACTGTATGTACGGTCATAGCTAACACTTGTGTGTGCGCGTTTTTTTACCTACAAGCCTTTTACACAGTACTGTATCTAACACCTTTTTCCTAAATGTGAATAACTACTGTACATGCCACAGAGCTATGTGTACTCCATTCAGTTTCTAATCAGGTACTGGCTGTGAAATTGCCCTTGATGCTCATGCACTGCACTGGAGTTTGTGGAAATGAATAACCAACTAGTTAACTGCTAGCAAGCAAGCTCACCGCTGTCAGGTAGACATTAGTGGGATTTTAGAATACGAGTCTCCACCTGTAATTTCAGCTAGTTAGTACCCTAGACACACAGGCTTTATATAGATTTAATTCACTTACCACATATTCTATTAATAATCTGAGTATTGGCTCATGATAGGTTTAAGCCACTGAACTAATTTCGTGAGGTGATAAATTAAGCTCCCAGGTATTCGTTATAATTGGAATTAGCCATTTAATGTAGTTGTTTTAAATGCATTGATACATTGGCGTACGGCAACTCGTGTTTTCCTGCAAACAGGTGATGTGTTTTCCTTTCAGGAAGCCTGAACTGAAAAGGCACTCGGAAACTGGACTATGTTGCAAAGCACGCTTCAGTCTTTTTTTTGTTGGTAAAGCATGAAATCTTTTTCCACCATTTGATTGTGTGCGCGCACGTATGCTTCTTTTCTTTCTACAGGTTCAATATCAATATACCAAAGGATTGATTTGCAAGGTTACATTGTCAAGACTACACACACAAGCCTTCCCCTCTTCCAGCACACGGCTGCAAAACACTTTTTGAAAAGCTAGTGAAACACTTTCTCTGTCAGATTTATTTTCTGTTTTCCTCTTTTTCTTTCTCCCCCGATAAGCTGTGTCTCTGTGCGTGTGTGTGTGTGTGTGTGTGTTTGTGTGTGTGTTCAGAGGGATGTGCTGTAGGCAGAGATGATTTAGGTGCAGGCTTAAGCCCAGTGTGGTTCTATTCTGCCTCGAGGTCTGTAGTGTCCGCCTGGGCCGCTCGCCTCTCTGGAGGCTCCAGCTGCAGAAAAGCCAGTGGCTTCAGGTTAACAACTTCAACTCCGGATCCGATCTTTTTTATTTTATTTTATTTTTTCCTCTATGAAAGGACCGAGAAAATCTCAAATGCAGTGGATTTGTTTAGAGTGAGAGGCTTGTAGGTGATATATGAGCCAGTTAAGGGCTTGTCTGCTCCTCAAATCACTAGGCTTTGCACTCTGATGTACTGTTCATGGTCTAGCTTGTTGAATCAGTGGGCTTTGCTATGGTAACTCTCACTCAAGGACATGAAAGCGAAATGGAAAAGAAAAGCAGCATCTGATTATCTCTCTCTCTTTCCTTTCTCTCTCTCTCTCTTTCTGTATAGAAAAAGACGAGACTGGAGTGATGGACTGTCTGCTGGAAGCGCTGCAATCCGGAGCTGCTTTCAGAGACCGAAGGAAGAGAGCACCTAGGCCCCGAGGTGAGTCTCATCTCTTTCATCACGTCTTCTCCACGTCCCTCCATCATACTCGCTGTACCTCTCATTTGACATGCAGCCCCTGCACCTTCAGTCTTTTCTCCAGTAATCTCTTCTCAAAGCCCTTGCTATCTATCTACCATATTGCACTTCTCTCGACACCATGAATCTTACCCTGACCGCTTCTGTCAAGTGGGCAGCATGAATGTATAATATCATGTTAGTATAGCTGGTATGGAGCCTTAGGGGCCCATCTTCCTTCCCTCAGAAAGGTAAAGCGTGGGACATCTACTCCTCTTATAGTATGACTGCTGTCTGGCTCTGACGTTCATGCTGGCTGGCTGATGTCGCAGCCAGTTACAGAGCTGAATACTTCCAGTAGGGCCGGCTCTGATCGCTCTGACGCTGGTCGGAGTGAATCCAGCCCGTCCTCATTGCCCGCGGTCTCCAGGAAGACACCCACACACACACACACACACACACACACACACACACACACACACACACACACACACACACACAGAGACAAACACTCCGCTGCGACCGAACTGACAGCCCAATTTTTGCACTATAATTTTAAGCAAATTGTTAGGTTGGAAGCATGAAATATATCATGTAAATAAAGAAATAGTTTACCAAGAGATTTGAAGATATCCAATCAGCAGTTCTCAGCAGCATTTTCTTTTCTGTTGTTCACTCGCAGAGGTGCCAACATCTTTAGTTTAATCGCAACATACACAGACGCCATCTGAAAACTAGGCTTTTCTGCCTTTCCGATAAAGCGGCAGTCACACTGAATGCAAATAAACTTCAAAGTCAGAGCACCGAGGGGAAAGGACACAGGACCTGAAAGACGTGCTCGCTTCTGCTAGCTGTTAATTTGCGCCTTTTTTAAAACAAAGGTGAGCTCTGAGCTGTGAATTCATGACCCTCAGTCTTGTGAACCAATAGACAACAACATGGGCTGTAAAAAAAAAGGGTTTTGGGTTGCTGGCACGTCTGCATTCACCCGTGAACACTTCAGGACACCTTAATCGTAATTAGCTCTAAGCTTGGAGAGTCTCGTGCTTCATTATTTAGCCGTTCTCTTGATTATACTGTCTGAGTGTCGAGAGACACAGCGCAGTTGTTTGTTCTTGTTTATTAGAAATTACATAATTCAGACCAACTGTGTTTAGTCAGTGGTTTGATGAAATTAGTTTAAACCAAGCTGTAAGAAATGATACAGCTCTTTTAGTCCTTTTTGTCAAGTCAAGTCGTTTGTGCACTAAATGTTGCTCTTCAAATAACCAAGCTCGGTTTTTATAGACCAAGGTCTAATGTCACACTTCCTGTTGCTCCGCTCCACCCACATTAGCACATTTTCACGTCACCACGAAAATAGCAACTGTGCGAGAACAGGAATGAAATGCCTCCTGAACAACCAGATTAGCATGTCATCTTTATATGAATTTTTTTCACCTGCGCAGGAATTGAGCCCTCACTCTCGGTAATATACTTTATCTTACGTAGACACACACTCAATATAGCAACCGCATAATATTAAACTGATGCTGCTAATAAATTGATGCTGGAGTGGAATCCGAGTTAAGCTGCATGAATAGGAGACTACTATGAATCATTCCAGTGAGATTAATCCATAGATCTGCACGTCGTGTATATCAAATGAGAAGGCTATGAACTCCAAATGAACTCCTCAATGACAAAAAGCAATCCACGTAATACCTCACTACATATCTGTCTACACCCAGTTTTGCCTCCTTACCAAAAAAAAAAAAGGACCAATCTTACTTATACACGTTTCCCATGTGCTGTCGCGCAGGTCCGTCTTTCTCAGCCTTATACTCGCTCATACTCTGTTTTTTTTTCTTCTGGTATTCCACAGATGAAGAAACTCAAATGGTCAGCCAAAGGCCAGTTCTGAAAGACTGCAACCATGGTAAATGGAAACGCAAACCGAAAATCTCTCTCCTGTCTGTGTGCTTGGCTCATTTTCCCTCTCTTCATTTTTCTCATTAATACTGCAGTCTAACCTTAGCCCCCCTTCATTAACACTGCGCTGTTAGTCTTTTCCTGTCTCTGGTACCATATGTACATTATGAGTTTTGCCTCATTCCTCAGACTCCAGGGTCTGTGGGAAATTGAGATTGATCAAGCTGCTTCGCTAATGTATTCCAAGCATAGTAACATGACTCATAATTGTGATACATTACCGCTCACAATACCGGTTGAGACTTTTGTCTCCATGAGCGTCGCGCATTTCACGTCGTACAGCTCCACAAGCCGGCGTGGCGCTTTTCGTCTCATGACCTGTGAAATATTCTGCATCCGAGCACGTATCTGGTCATGTATCACAGTTCATTAGATAGAACGAGCTTCTTGCATGACATTTTTTTTTCCTGCTTCTCTTTTTCTTCATGCTTTGTGTGTTTTCAGCCATGACCAATCACAGCTCTTCTGGCCTGTCTGGCAGTGATTGGCTCTTTGGCGTGGGTGGTGGGTTTTTTTTTTTTTTTTTTTCTTTTTTCTCCTCTTTCCTCTTTTCTTTTCTGCCTAAGTGGGGATTGTTGCTAATGTGCATGCATTAGCTCTGATGACAACTTAGTGTTAATGCGCTCCGGAGCTGCCCACGGAGACTTGTTGATTGCCCACCTGTCAGAATGGCACTTCACGAGCAGTCCGTCGGTTACGTTGGAATTTTATTGGCCCGGAGGCAGTGGGAGAAGGGTTAGCTGAAGAACCTCTCTATGCCCGTGGTTCTCTTTATAGAGAAAATGTTAAGGTAAGAGCTCTGTAATGACCTGTTATATACGGAGCATGTCGTAAAAGCCACCAACAGCGACAGAGCTCTGTTTGTGGAAACGTGCTAACATATGAACAACTTCATATTACCATCTCCTCCTGAAGACACTGAAATACTAATGAGTCAACATTCAGCTTCCTGGAATTCTGTATGGTAGGAGCGGGGCTAGTGTGCGTCATCAGCACAAGATAAACAACAATGGCTGCCTCATCAAGGTTGCACTATAATTACTATTGAAGCACTTATGATAATTAAACTATAACCTTATTAGACTGTTATTGCTTTTGATGGGAGCCTCTGCAGCTGGTACAGCAAGCATACATGAATACAATTACTGAGGATTCTCACTGACACTCAGACTCTCACTCTCGTGCTCTCTCTCACTCTCGCGCTCTCTCTCTCACTCTCTTTCTCTTTCTTTCTCTCTCTCTCTCTCTCTCCTTCTCCCTTTCTTTCTGTCTCTCTCTCTATCTTGCTTTCTCTTGCTTTCTTTCTCTCTATCTTTCTGTCTCTGTCTCTCCTTCACTCTCTCTCATTCTTTTGCTATCTCTCTCTTTCTCCCGCTCGCTTTCTGTCTCTCTCTCTCTCGGTCTCTCTCACCCTCACTCTCTTTCTGTCTCTCTCGCGCTCCTTCACACTTTTGTCTCTCTCTCGTTCTTGCTCTGTCTCTCTGTATCTCTCTCTCTCACTCAGTCTCTCTCTCACTTTCTTTCACTCTCTTTCTGTCTCTCTTTCTGTCTCTCTCTCTCTTTCACTCTCTCTCGCTCTGTTGCTATCTCTCTTTCTCTTTCGCTCGCTTTCTGTCTCTCTCACTTTTTCTCCCTCTCTCCCACTCGCTTTCTGTCTCTCTCTTTCACTCTCTCGCTCTGTTTCTAACTCTCTCATGTTCTTCTTTTCTCTCTCTCTGTCTCTCTCTCACCCTCACTCTCTTTCTGTCTCTCTCGCGCTCCTCCACACTCTGTCTCTCTCTCATTCTTGCTCTGTATCTCTCTCTCTCTCTCTCTCTCTCTCTCTCTCTCTCTCTCTCTCTCTCTCTCAAACACACAATTAAATGAGAGAAATTAAGCCAGTACTTTAGGAAGAGAAAGACATATCTCGTATGAGTTTTTCAGTCAGCACTTTTTTCCTGTTCTTCTGCCTGGAACATTGCATTCTGGGACTGCTGGAGCAACCCCCCTGGAGGACACACGGTCCTCTGAGGATGCGGCGAGCAGAGGACACTGCAGGCTTCCTGCGCCCTTGTCCCTGTGCCGTGAACGCGGCCTGGCTGAGTAATTGAGCCCCAGGCTTCGCTGCATCCGCGTAGGCCTCTGCTCCACCAGGCCCCAGCACAGACCTGGCTAATTAGCTCTCATCTCACACCAGGCGTCTGTCCCATTCATCTTCATTTTCACCCCGCCATCTGCTTTTTAAATAAAACTCCACAGTGTCACATGCTAACACACTCAGCACGCAAAGGCCCCCGGTCCCCTCGGTACTCTACCTCACGGCCTAAACTTAATTACTTGTTATTCGCACAGTACCATGCGATGGGACTGTTTCACTCTCTTGAGATTTATATCAGGTAGGGGGGGTTCTTTTATGGGTGTGTGTCTTGTGTTGGCTTGTGTGTTTGTGCATGTATATGTGTTTACAGGAATCGATATCCAGGCCCGGCTGATATTCGGACGTTATCGAAGTTACAGATCATTTATGTAAATAGTGCAATAAAGTAATGACGCTAAAAATATTCTACATGGGACCGTGATGCTAATTTGAGCAAGCATTAAATATAGTGTAGAGTGCCAGGGGACCTAATCATACACAGATAGAGTCATTGTTTATGAGTGAGCACAGGTGCTCTTATTTGTGACTTCAGCGCTTTCGTGTTAATTACTTGTTTTAAAGTTGCATTAGCAGGTTATGGTTTGTTTTTAGATTTCTTGTATTGCAGCTGTTCAGATTTCAGAACTCACCATCCTGCTTAATTTTTGACCACGTCAATTTATATGGGCATAATCACCACTTAAAAATCTGGTTCCTGGTACTCGCTGTGGTATAAATACAGTGTCGTGGTGTCCGTTTGTGTTTGCAAGCACAAATGCTAAGGCATGACACTGCAGGTGAATTTTTAAAGCCTGTCTTTCCCTGCTGATATTCTTATTTTTTTAAATTTTATTTATTTATGCAAACAAGGCTTCATCTAATTAACTATGAATACATTTACATACCTAATAAGCTAAAAGTCTTGTATTTTGATGGTGTTCGAATTAAAATGTTTATTTCACTGTTAAGGCATCCTCGTGAGAAAGACTTGCAGGGGAAAGAATGTATTTTGTAATTAAGAAAATAACTGTTATAAAATGTAGTTATAAAATGTCACGGTTCCGTACGAAACCTTATGTAAATTTGGTGAATTTCTGTCTCGTATTTGTCTAAGTAGGGCTGTAAAATTTCAGTAATCCTGATTAATGTGGTTTATATGGGGACACACACACATGTATAGAAGGAAACAATCTTTTCAGGGATACGTGGCATGGTGTGGGCGGAGCTTACGCCCTTTAAAGTTTCAGATAAAGCTGGTTGGAGAAAAAAATCTATTGTTTTTTTAAAATATTTTTATTGCTACGGCTTTAGAGAAGACATGATGTTATAAATGCAATGCGTCTAGACGTCTGGTCTATAAATGATTGACCAGAATTGTCGTATCTACGTGTAGTGTCTTGCCTTGAAGTGAAATTAAGGCATCTGTTTGTGTCTGTGCAAAACCAGGTTCTGTGTACGTTCTACTCCTCAATGTGGCTTGTCTTTATCTTCATCATTAATGAATCGAATATCAGTCAGTCGGTCACAGGCTCAGTGATTAACAGAAGGGTGGATGATAAAGTTTGTCAGCACCCCTCGATGCTCTCTCCTCCCTCCCAGCTGTAAATACCCTTCCATAATTGATCTCCTGGGCTTTGATGTTTCACACTCCAACAGCACGGTAGAGGGAATTAAAACAGAACCGTCTTTGCAAAGAGATACTGTAATTAAGCACAGATCCGGTCAGCTCCGAGTGTAGCCATTATTTCAGTGGGCGCCAGCTCTGCTTGTGGTGTGTGTGTGTGATTAGGAGGGCATAGGGGGTCTCAGTACAGAGCTCCCGTGGCAGCCTGATGTGATATGAGCAGGAATTGGAAGGCAGTGCTGCGGTACTTAAGGGAGTGTGGAACTTATGTTGCTTTATATAAAGCTCCCACTCCCGGTCGTCACTTTAAGAGCCCACTATTTGGATTTTATGGGTAATTTGTGGTGATGCAGACCACTGGTCACCTCTGGTCGGCTCCTCCTTTGGGTTTTATGTTTATTTGTTTTTGTTTGTTTGTTCGTACTTTTGTCGTAAAAAGCACTTTCCCCCCTTCTATCCGGTCCTTTCTTCTTTTCGTAATGGGCTTGGACAAGAAAGGGAAGAGAGTGGTGTAGCTCTTCAGATTGTTCTGTAAGGTTAAGAGTGCCCTTTAGGTTGACCTTATGTTTGACTTTACTTACTCACATGCAAGATGTTTGCTCCGTGTATAGATAATGGTGTGTGCTGTTAGAGTCGCTAGAGCCTGTGATGCATCAAGAATCAGTTGTAATCCAGTGCAAGAGAGGTTTACGTCTACCATGTAAAGGTGTCCTGTCCAAGACCATTTCAGATTTAGCCCAATGAGGAATTTACTTTTGGTGCTCTGAAGTTTGTATAGAATGTAGCAAGTCAGCAGCAGACAAAGCATACATTATAGCCCACATACACTATAGCCCACATACATTATAGCCCACATACGCTATAGCCCACATATGCTATAGCCCACATACATTATAGCACACATACACTATAGCCCACATACACTATAGCCCACATACATTATAGCCCACATACATTATAGCCCACATACGCTATAGCCCACATACATTATAGCCCACATACGCTATAGCCCACATACATTATAGCCAACATACGCTATAGCCCACATATACTATAGCCCACATACAGTACAGCCCACATATGCTATAGCCCACATACATTATAGCCCACATACATTATAGCCCACATACGCTATAGCTCACATACAATATAGCCCACATACATTATAGCCCACATACACTATAGCCCACATACACTATAGCCCACATACATTATAGCCCACATACGCTATAGCCCACATACATTATGGCCCACATACGCTATAGCCCATATACACTATAGCCCACATACACTATAGCCCACATACACTATAGCCCACATACACTATAGCCCACATACATTATAGCCCACATATACTATAGCCCACATACATTACAGCCCACATACGCTATAGCCCACATACATTATAGCCCACATACATTATAGCCCACATACGCTATAGCTCACATACACTATAGCCCACATACGTTATAGCCCACATACACTATAGCCCACATACATTATAGCCCACATACACTATAGCCCACATACATTATAGCCCACATACACTATAGCCCACATGTACTATAGCCCACATACATTATAGCCCACATGTACTATAGCCCACATACATTATAGCCCACATACACTATAGCCCACATACATTATAGCACACATACACTATAGCCCACATACATTATAGCCCACATACACTATACTGTAGCCCACATACGCTACAGCCCACATACACTATAGCCCACATATACTATAGCCCACATACATTATAGCACACATACGCTATAGCCCACATACATTATAGCTCACATACGCTATAGCCCACATATACTATAGCCCACATACACTATAGCCCACATATACTATAGCCCACATACATTATAGCCCACATATACTATAGCCCACATATACTATAGCCCACATATACTATAGCCCACATACGCTATAGCCCACAGACATTATATGGCCCACATATGCTATAGCCCACATACGCTATAGCCCACATACCCTATAGCCCACATACATTATAGCCCACATACATTATAGCGCACACACATTATAGCCCACATACATTATAGCCCACATACATTATAGCCCACACACATTATAGCCCACACACATTATAGCCCACACACGCTATAGCCCACATACACTATAGCCCACACACATTATAGCCCACATGCGCTATAGCCCACATACGCTATAGCCCACACACATTATAGCCCACATACACTATAGCCCACATACATTATAGCCCACATACATTATAGCCCACATACATTATAGCCCACATACCCTATAGCCCACTTACTTTATAGCCCACATACATTATAGCACACACACATTATAGCTCACATACATTATAGCCCACATACATTATAGCGCAGACACATTATAGCCCACATACATTATAGCGCACACACATTATAGCCCACATACCCTATAGCCCACATACATTATAGCCCACACACATTATATCCCACACACATTATAGCCCACATACACTATAGCCCACATACCCTATAGCCCACATACATTATAGCCCACACACATTATAGCCCACATACATTATAGCACACACACATTATAGCCCACATACCCTATAGCCCACATACACTATAGCCCACATACCCTATAGCCCATAAACATTGTATCCCACATACATTATAGCGCACACACATTATAGCCCACATACATTATAGCCCACATACATTATGGCCCACACACATTATAGCCCACACACATTATAGCCCACATACATTATAGCCCACATACGCTATAGCCCACACACGCTATAGCCCACACACGTTATA
>JAQMYM010000007.1:2735824-2763204 GCA_030014255.1 Parauchenoglanis ngamensis
TAGCCCACACACATTATAGCCCCCACACATTATAGCCCACATACCCTATAGCCCACTTACATTATAGCCCACATACACTATAGCCCACATACATTATAGCGCACACACATTATAGCCCACATACCCTATAGCCCACATAACCTATAGCCCACACACATTATAGCCCACATACATTATAGCCCACATACATTATAGCCCACATACACTATAGCCCACATACTTTATAGCCTACATACATTATGGCACACATACGTTATAGCCCATATACACTATAGCACACATACATTATCACACACATACGTTATCGCCCACTTACGTTATCGCCCCCATACGCTATAGCACACATACACTATCCTCATGGTGTCACAGGACAGAGGATGAGTGCCGCGGTACAGTAGGTGAGTGTCGCGAGAGAGTACGTGAGAGCCGCGAGACAGTAGCACTCCACTGACAACAGGACAGAGACGGTGCCAGAGCTTACTGATACTGGAGCCCTGACCTCAACCCCACTGAACACCTTTGAGATAATCTGCACCCCAGGCCTCCTCACCCAACGTCAGTGCCTGACTTCACTAAAGCTCTTGTAGCTTTATGAACCCAAATCCCCATAGACACACTCCTAGAAAGATTGACAAAATCTGGAATGGGATGTTGAAGGAGCACATATTGGTGTGATGGTCAGGGGTCACAAACTTTTGGTCATATAGTGCAACTAAACTATAGGTGAGACACTGATCACACGCTTAATGATTATTCTGTATGGTTTCTAAATATTCACGTTGTATATGACTTGTTTACATTGTAGTATAATATGTAATTCCCAAGGTTTTAACATCATTGGCAGAGAGCTTTGTATGATATCTCCACAGCTGCAGGTAAACAGACCCAAATAGTTAGAATCAAGTGTATTGCGGGTCTTTTTCGGTGCCTGTGTGAGGTCTGGACTCAGCTGAGACAGTGAACCATTCTCCATTTTACGAATCTATTAGGCATTATTCCCTTATTAAAACCTGACCTCACAATGATGATGCAACTTCTTCTTTTTCCTTTTTTTTTTTTGAATTGGAGCTTGAAATGGATTTGCAGTCGGCCAGGAAAGGTCAGCAAGCACTCGGTAAATTAAACCCTGGGAATGTTCACAGTTGGATGACTGAAGGAGCATGGAGCGCAGCTAAAGGTTTTACGAATGGCTTTAATGGACACATGCAATGACCTTATCTGTTCCTACTGGGAATCTTCGCTGTGTGCTGAATTAGTCGACTGCTGCTTCCGACAAGCTTATGTGTAGTTGCTTAAAAAGCCGAATGCTGTAGCGTCCTGATCCTACGTTTGCTCACAGTAATGGAGACCTGGAATATTTCCACATCGCTCCACTTCTGTTCCTAATCATTATTATTTGACAGGAAAACGGAAGCATGAAGGGAAGAAAGCTCATATTTGAGCATCATGAGACACCAAGATGTTTAAACTCATCATTTCTCAAGCTCTAAACTGTCCAGACACTCAAAAATCTGACCCAGATGTTGGACAGCTTCCCGTTTCTGATCTTTGCTGTGTGTGCTGGCCTGGACATCTGCTTTATCTTCCGAGTAGTTTGTTTTAGGAGGTGATTGTCAACTGAAATACTCTCTCTAAGTCAGACAATTTATTTGGAGGAAATGAGTTTCAGTTGAGCCTTTTTTTCTTTTCCCCTTTAAAGGTACTGGCTCACTTGTTTTGTCCCGAGGCAGCCTCGGCTATTACACCCAGAAAGTCACTGGACTGAGTGTATGAGTGAGTGTGGGTGAAATATGAACTTTTCCCAATATGTTCTAGTGTCAAAGTAATTGCCCCTGCCTGTTTTAATAGGCTTTAAGAAACAGTGGTGCTCGGAGACCTAGCCAGCCGAGACTGCCGATTCAGAGCACGCTATTCCATGGAGGCCTCCAGACTGTACGAGACTTCATGGAAGAGACTGCAAGCATGCGCTCCTTATAGGTAGTGCTTCAGGGAAGATACTGCATAAACAGTCTGCTGTTTGTGTTTACTGGCTCAGACTTGACACAGTGATATGGGGAATAACAGGACATCTTGAAGTGTTTTCTTCTTTTTTTACCACAGCAATTTGTGAACTTTCCTTAAATTAATCAAAGAAAGACGCACCATACCTTCTTTAAGAAATTTGCTTATAGTTGTGTTTAATGTTGTGGAACATCTGCGAAGCACATAAGTTCCTGTTATCAATTATGACATAACACTTATAAACAGTCGAAGTTAGAGAAAAATGCAGCTTGTCATGTTACAGGGAACGCGGAAAGCTTGAAAAACGCTTCCTCTGACTGTTACACAGCACTGGTTATGGCGACTCGTTCCTTGTGCCTTCGGTTACTATAGGAACGATAAGATATTAAATCAAACACATTAATGCATAAGTAAAACTTGCAGTTGCAAGAACTATTGTCAGAGGTGGTGTTAATGAAAATAAATCAACGCCAGCTTCCAGTCAGAATCAAGCATTAACAGAGCCGTAGTGTAAATATGATATATATGTATGCTTTAGCAATATAAATTCACTTTGGCAGCCTTGCGGCAATATCCACAGCCGTATTTCAGCCTTCAACTTTCTCCTTCTCACAAAGCATCCCGTCTCAAATACAGCCCGCGTCACATCGTCACGGATGCTAGGAACACACCGCATGTTTCTAAGTGCTTTGAAAACGTGTTCGAGTTTTTAAGACAATGTTTATTGGTAGTCTCTGACGTTTTATTTTATAATTGCTATCAAAGCCAGAGAATCTTTGCCTCATTTTTCTGCCTTTTTTCCTGCACAAATGGCAGCCAGAGAAAATGGAAAGCAATAGTTAATCACTAGCTCTCAGACAGCGAGAGAGAGAGAGAGAGAGAGAGAGAGAGAGAGAGGAGGGTGGTGTGTGTGGGGACGGGGAGCACTTCTCTTTCCCCATCCGCTCTCTAATTGATGCTACATGTCATTGTTCTAAAAGTTGGAATGTCAAAACTCTTGATTTATTGGTATTTCGGAGCCATATATCATCTGAACATCACATACAGGCCTTGTGCATTTTATTAGGATGAGTGATTAATTCAGAAAGTGCCTGTACAGGAACTCTGACTGAACACACTCAAGTGCTATCAAATATACCACACAGTTACTCACACAACTAGAAATGCAGACACACACACAGACAGACCTGGTGACACGAAGAATCTAATTTAATCCATTAAAAACCCAGGGCTGCTCAGACCCAGTGTGTGTATTTAAAAAGAAAAAAGAAAAAAAAAAAAAATCTCTGGGGTTCTTGGAGTGCTGCTTTGTTCTGTTGGCCCACCTTTTAAATTAAGCTTTCTTTTTTTTTCTTCTTTTTTTTTAAACACCGTGTGGGTGTGTGAGAGAAGTTTGTCTTTGGTCTCTTCAGGTCCTGTGTGTAGTAAGTATAGGGAGAGCTGTTTCACTGAGGCTAATTAAAGCCTGTACACTGGGGCTGTGGAACCTGCACATTCATGAAAGTATGCACGTGTGTGTGTGTGTGTGGCGCGACGCTAATGAACGGGGATGTAAGCTCTCACGGGTCAGTGGAGGAACTTTAAACCAGTGCGGGTCTGTGGTGTATTCGCTGGGTGCTCAGGTTAATAAACATGCTGATGATAGGTTAATAAAGAAGTTATTAAACGTGCTAATGTGCTGATGTGCAGCGGAGCTCGACGCAGAGGTGCGTACACACGCACTAGCAGATGGAGGAAATTCTCTCTGTGGCCGCTATAACCCGTCCCTCCGTACCTCCCCGACCTGCTCCTGAAACTTATCGTCTCCATTTTGTCACGATATCATGGTGCTAATTGACCAATTAAAAACACAAGCTGGCTGTGAAAACGAAAGGAAATTTTTTTTATGAAATCTTTTTTTAAAAAAAAAAAAAAAAAAAAAAGGTCTCCCGGCACATCCTTGTACATATAACAAGGACCAAAAAGAAACACAAAAAAAATCAAATCCTCAATTTGTTCCTCTTCCTGCAGCATATCTGTATTAAGTATTGTTGCCGGAGGACGTCTGTAGTAATTATGATCAATTTGCTCGCGATAAGCGTTCTCCGTATCGAGCGTCTTCACAGCGTACGCATCGACATCTCGCTAAAATCCCTTCCGTAATACATACACCTCATTTTAATACAGGCTGAGTGTTTTGACCTTTATTATAAGCCCTTGTATTGTGCATTGTGCTTGAACATTAATGCCTTTCTTTCTTCCCACAGGATATAATGCTGTCTTTACCCGATATATCAGTTCAAACTCTAAACACTGTATTTCACTTGGGGTTATTTTTACTGGTTATTTTCTAGAAGGTACGAGTATGGTGTAATCGTTCTAGGCCCGTAGGTCTTTAGTAAAAAAATAAATAAATAAAAAGGATTTAGATGAGACTAAAATCCCAGAGACACTCCAATAATAATTACATTAACCACCTTCTCATAAATGGATCCAGTCCAAATATGAGACTTTTTTTTCCCCCCATAAAATCTTATACATTGTCAGCTGGCTGTTGACCGCATTGTCGTTATAAGCTGAACGTGAGAGTGACTGTAAGGAAAGGCAGTGCAGGCAGCCAAAAGAATACATTTCCGTATTAATTGGTATTTTTATAAAAGTGTACAGTGAGGTAACCGTCCGATCGTACGCTGGGACAAACGGAGCCGGTGATTTGTGAATTGGGAGGATGTTGGAGCCAAATACTGGAGCCAGTCATTTGTTGGTTGATCATGTAATGACTGCATGACGTTCAGATCCGTCACCTGTTGCCTTCTTGTTGTCTCCAGAATCACTGGTTCCTTTTTAAATGAATGGCTCACTTTGTTGTGAGAATGCAGGTACATTGTTCAGCCTATTCTTTATCTACTTCACCTGTAGAGTATGTTTAATTATTACGTAATGAGAATTAAACACAAACTATTTTTCACTCGTTGTTTATTCAGAACTCACCTATAATTACTATGCCGTTGTGCTGAATATCCGCAAAGCTGTGATTCGGCTGTAGACACGAGGCCGCAGGGAATCGCAGCCGTGCTGATGTTCTGCCCAACACCACAGTAATTATACGGTGAGTTTTGCGTTCCTTGTGCAATATTGCTTTTGTACGACAATTCTACAAACAAGAAATAAGAAACTTTATCAAGCAACTGACATTTTCGACAAATATTTTGATTATTTTTGCTCCGTCTCTGAAAACAGTTCCCTGTAAAGAAGCCACAGCTGGAAAGAGCATCGTGTGTTCCATGCCACACCGACAGCTGTTTCAGTGCGAACTGAACTAACTATTGCTAGTATTTGAATTTGGTGGAATAATCACAGCCAAGTTGAGCGAACATAAACCAGAGGCAAAGTCAAGGGCAGGCGAAAGGTCAGGCGATGCATAAGCAGCAGTATATCAAAAGAGCAAAAACCAGGAAACGTCCAAACCAGAGTAGCAAAACATGAACAATCAAGGCTTGGCGATAACGACCTTAGGAACGTTTGAGTAAAACGCTGTTCAGTCAGTTCACTGGAATGGTTAAGGACACAAGAATTTAAAAGAGGTATTCAGAGGTATCCTGGTAGTGAGTGAGTGTGCTTTGGACCACATTCATCTATCTGAACGTAAACTCATAAAATTTGACAACCTTGGAAGCACGAGTCAGTAGATAACCAAACAACAGACTGTAATCTCTTCTTTCTGAGGAAAATAAAAAACCTGAAGGGAAGAAACCAGTCATTATTACGCTACCTTTGACTCTAGCTTGTAACTTCCTAAACCAGAAAAAGCCCAAAAAAAACGCTTTCTAAACTTTAAACTTATCACCTTCCTTCCCATTTTAGGAAGTGACATCAATTCAACATGGCTGCGCAACACATCAGAAATTGAGTTATACTAGTATTTTCATGTACTTGCTATCAACATGCAGATTATGGTATATTCATTTGTGAAATTTGTAAAAATTTACACCACTCATCGCTAGCTAGCCTGTTGCTAACTAAAGTCCAACATCGAGATGTCCATGTTTTTTTTCCGAGGTCGAATATGTCGTCATTCCAACCTGCGTATACTTACAAGGTGAGTCAGATGCGATATTAGTAGCAGGCACAGTGCCTATGTGCCGTCTTTCCTTGTGTCATGATCTGCAAATCTGACCACTCGCTCCCATTCTCCTGCAAATAAAACCATGTCCTGATGCACACCTCTAGCTCAAACCTTCCCACTCCGACTGCAAATGGTGCACAGAGGGGGTGTGCTGCTTTGGTCAGAGCCTTTTCTCTCTGTATTCATTTGAAGTAGTGTGTTCTGGCAACGTTGCCATCCTGTGTGGTTCGCTGCGAAAAAGACATGCAACGCGATTCTTCCCAAGCACTGAAATGTTGCTAGAGGCCATTCAGACATAGCTGCTCTCTCACTATTCAGTGTGTGTCATGCTTTACATCTAGTCTCTGAGTACCGTGCACTTTTGGTCTCTCTTTTCCCTCTCTTGTCTTGATCCCTTGCTTACTTGATCTTTCCTTTCCCTCCCACACCTCCTCTTATCTCTTTTTCATCCTTTCACTGATTATGGCTCTCTCTGTATATGTCTGTCCAACTCTCTCCCCTTCTTGCCCTCTCTCTCTCCTCTCTCTCATGAAAGAAACACACTGGCTGTAAGCTAATCTCTTGTGCTGCTTTTTTTGTGTTTCCATTTCTCACAGCAGACTCTAGGTCAGTGGAAATGGACATGATGTCCTTGAACACGGAGGGAGAATTGTGGCTGATCAGTAGGTGAATCTCTTGGTGCACCTCGTTCCTACTTCAAGCCAACAGAGTAATGCTGGCACATGAGGTTCCTACCTGTTAGACAGAAGGACAACCTGAAGTCAGGTCTGGAAAAGGTAGAAATGGGAGAGCGATGGGCAAGCAAACATTTCTGCGGAGACGGCGAATGAAAATTGGGAATAATGGGACGGAAGGGGCTTAAGATAAGGCAGAAGGGATTGAAGACACTGTGTGTGAAGACCATCCGCACCCTGGTGGGCTAAATATAGTAACTAACGGGAAAAAGAAAGGAATATAGAGGCCAAGAGGGGCTGGAGGTGTGAAATGCTTTATTATGACGGTAAAGGTTTGCACAGTAAGCGCCGTGGCACTACCACTGGAGGGTTTTTCTTTCTCAGACTGCATCGGTTAGACAGAGGCTCAGGCTGGAGCTGTCATTTCCTTCAGCCGAGGCACTAAAACCTGCTGCGATTGGTGGCCGTGTTCACACAGTACACTGTCCTAACAAAGAAAATGAAGGAGTGTACAGCAACTGATATGGTTGGAGGGGATACGATGAACAAGACCCCATGCTTTTTGTGTTAATTGAATTTTACTTTCCCTCTTATCTCAGAGCTGCGTGCAGACATAGCCCTCATGCAGCAGCTCATCTATCTCTCCCCGAACCGAAGCTACTGGGAGACACAAAAGCATTAGCCAGAGCTTCCCAGCCTGAAGTGCCAGTCACCACACATAGCCACGGTCCACACCTTGCACTGGATACTCTGGAGGGAGGACAGGGCTAAATTGGTGTGAATTACACACACAGGAAAAGAGAAAACAGGGGTGAGTGTAAGCATTAAAGAATGTAGCTTGAAGCTTAAGGTGATTTGGATTCAAAGCAGAATTTGCATGGATATTTTTTTTTTTTCCGATAGCTTGCGTCTTCTCTTTCTGTCTTACTCCCATGTACCTTCTCTTTCTTACCCTCCGTTTCTCTCTCGCACCCCCCCAGCCCTTGAACACTTCCCGGTGCCGGCTTAGTCTCCTCCACCTTCGCTTTGCTCTTTGCTTGTGTGGTTGTAACAGTAACAAGCTGGGCTATGACAGTTAAACTGGGAGTGTGACGAGGAACACAATCACTGCTCAACTCTACTGTTATGAGTATGTTCACACTCGTATCAGAAATCTGGGGAAGCTGACAGAGCCTGAGCAGAAATTTGGCTACTTCAGAAATCACCCATGATTACAGCTCTCTGTGTTCTCTGCACACTTTTACAGCTCTGCTAACTCTTGATTGAAGTACTATTGTTTGGGTTTTCTGTGTAAATAATGGCACAGGCTAGAGGAGTTTGTTGTAATTGTGAACTATTTGTAGCTTAGGTTCAGTTATTAGCTGGCTCAAGCAATGGAAGACTCTGAACTGTGTTAAAGCTTGTGCTAAAATGAAATCTATGCAGTCTTTAAGTCTGTTGTGTTAGCATTGTCCTCATGGCAGTTTGGCAAACGCATTTGGCTGTGTCTGGAGTGGAGCGGATTTTCCCCCTCTTATTTAATATTTGATTATATAATACTGTATAGCAATGTGATTTACACACCATGGGATAGATATCTTTACAGGAACCCAAAGAGATAATGAGCAAACAGGTAAGTATAGATAGAAAACGGGAGTTTGCTCAGGTTGGGTGTGGTTATCGGAGGTGGATTCTGGTAACTCTACCATTGTTAAAGGTAAAACAGTTACGTGACCCCTTCTGCTCTCCGGACCTTCCTGATCCATCCTGATGTCCTACTCCAGGTTGGAGTCATCACTTGGAAACCACTTGCTCCTGTTGAGGACGGCACCATATGAACTGCCTCAACATACACCTGGAACTGTGAAGATGGTGTTGGACTGCTGTTGACAAGAGCGGTGCTGCTACAATGGCATAGGACTCAAATTACCACCAACAGTCTTGCACTCAAATCAACCCTCAGTGACTCAGCTGAGACGGAACAGACGCCGCAGTGTGGACTGGCTGAGAGCTTGACGTGATGCGACTCTGGACAAGATGCTCACGTGACCCTTCTGATGTAAATTCAGGGCACGAATGCTGCATGCGTCATGACTGGGAGTCCATGGATCACAAATGAAGCATCTGACCATGCAGCCAATGGCGATGTCGAATGGCTTAGTTCCTTTTTGCCATCTGATTCAGAGTTAATTTGAATGTCTTGTTATGTATGTCATGCTGAATAACTCATTCAGCTCTTCAATAAGATTTCATGAACAGTGGCACTTCGTAGCAGTCATCTTCCCTTGCTTGAATGCGAGACAGCTCAAGGGACACAGTTTTGAGCAACACAAGGCACAGAAATTAATTTTTAACAGGGGAAAAAAAAAACCTGGGAATATTCATTATATAGTTATAATTTGTTAATAATGTTCTGGACTTAGTTAAATTAATTTATTAGACATATCTTATGAATAATATATAGCAGGAAATGCAATAATAATTGACAGTTCCCTTTTATAATATAATCAGATATGTTCAATAAAATAGTCAATAAGACATTTCTCTTGGCTTGATTGCCATTTAACTGAGCTGGCTTTTTCCATTTGCTGTGATATTTGTTGGCGAAGCGAAAGTCAATCTTGCTCCATTGACTTTTATTGTGTTTAACGAAGCATGTTTGTGGGTTTGACTGAACTCAGTTTATCATATTCTCTCCAGCCAAAATGTAATCAGTCTGACAGGGAGGGGAAAAAAAAAATTCTTAGCAGTTTTCTAAAATCCTGTCCACATCCCAACCACCCTGTACTGTAACTGAAACGGAGCTACTCGATGACCTGCCCTGTTGGACAATTTCAGCGTCGGGGCAGTCTAATGGGTGGAGTCAGAGTGTGCTTATGAGTCAGTGCCGCTTCCTGTTTCTCTCGGTTGTCCTCACACCACCTCCTGGGGCTGGGTTTTATCCTAGTTGCACCAGGCAGGGGGGGTTCATTAGCACAAAGTAGACTCTGATCACCTTCCTCTTAGGTATAAATTAAGCAGGCCTGCTTCTCAGATCTGCCGCTGAATGACCCGCAAAGGGATCTTTGCTACACCTAACCTCTCGTCTCACATCATGCATAGGTCATCAGAGAGGTCTACTGGTGATTTGATAGCGCTTGATTTTGTTTTGTCTGGGTTCCTCCCTCTTACACTTTCTTACAGAAACATCGGTTTCTCTCCATCTCCCTCTCGGAGCATTTTTTGAACCTTCTGTTTGCCACATATCTAAAAAGGGCTCCATCTGGCGCAATGTGGCTTCTGCGCTAGGTGTTTCATTGCCTTTGCCTCCTGTTGTGCTTGTTTGTGTTAGATCATTAAAACTATTGCTGCAGTGCTTTTCACCAAAGAGAGGTAAAACGGTCTCAGCTTTATAATTGCCTTGCCTGACATTTCACTGCGTATTGGTCCCAGGAGATTAACAAACCTGTCAGTCCTACTCTCCCTTCTCTCCCACTCCAAACTCCAGTCTAAAGCCACGGCAGATCTTCAGCTTATTCCGAAAGTGACCCACGATGGTAATGTGAACTAAACGATAAATGACGTGTCTTGCCATTTCACGTACGAGTAGCGTTGGTCTTCCGTTTAGCACGAGAAGAAAACCAAATAGACTTCTGTTTGTTAAAAATTCGTCTTCCGTTCTTTAATGTTAGAGAAACAGATAAAGAAACAGAAACCGAGAGAAAGCTGTTTAAATAAGTCATAGAGAGATGGCCACAGCAGCAAGTCATCTTCCAGTGACTCGAGTTAACCGTGCACGATTTCCTCAAACAATAATATTTGCCTTGGAATTATCTATCTCCTTCATGCAAGACTCCTATTAACATCTCTGGTGTTTGCATTCAAATTGGCCTGAGATGAGAGAGAACTCATTAATGCAATACAGACTAATGCTGAGGCAAATTACTTCTGCAGCACCCTGATTACCTGTATTGTGTGTGTGTGTGTGTGTGTGTGTGTAACCGTGTGCATTGTATTGCATATGCAATTGTGGTGTGCATTGAATCACATTAATAGGCTCTTTGTTTATTACACAATTCCTCTTTAGATTAAAAGTGTTAGCGGCGGCTAATTACGCTAACAATGTTTTATAACACATTATGCTGTGGAAGTTAAACTGTTCATCTTTAAAATGGCATGACACACACAGAGATCCTAGTTATTCTTCTTCCTGGACCTTCATGTCAGATCTTTTTCTCTGAAGCACTGCAGATTGTTTTGCTTTGTTGTCTTTTTTTCTCTGATGAGAATAATTAACGATGCTTTGAGTTTGGTAGACTTTTATTTCTTCCCTGGAGCCACCTCTTTGCTGGAACTTTGTAGAGAGATATCGACTGCAGACATCCCTGAGTAGGTGGACAGCTGTTTCACTTCAAACCGCATCGATATTCCAGAATTGAGACAGCTCACCTGGCACTGCGACATTTCCAGCGATCTCCACGCACTTCGCACTTGTTAGGATTTTAGGGCAGACACGTGAAGCGTGTCATGTCTACCCTCGCTATCAGAATAACGAAATATGACGGCACGCCTCAGCTGTCTAGTGAGAGTGAAGCACTGTAGAACGTACATGTTTTCTAGCACACAATTACAATGTCTGCTAGCTGACTTTCAGTCCACTCGAGAAGTTTCAGCCTATTAAACATACCGCACATGGCTAAGTAATACTAGGAATGCCGTACGACTCACAACTGACATAAGCCTAATGCATGTTGTTGCACTGTGCAGTGACATTCCTACAGTCGAGTAACCTGATAAAACAAATTAAAGGAACTCAGCATTGATTGCGAGTTCATTGATAGTAGCAAACAGCAACTACAGGAAGTGCTGGGTGGATGAGCAAACGGCTACACTCGGTGCATGGTGAAGTAGTGTATGCCATTATTTGTTGAGCAGAGCTAAATAGCATGCTTCATGACACCCTTGACTGTGTAATATTAAGTATTATGTTGTATATACAGTAGCATTATTGGTGTATTTATATATCAGTACTGGTATCAATATTTATGAAAATATATTTTGAACAAAAACATGTCGTTAAAAAGGTATCGATGCATCCCTAATATCAGGCTATGTGCCGAGTTCCTAAAGGCCCCATAATTCATTGAAATGTGAGCCTATCTATATTCAGTGCTCTGTATGAGAGCACTGCTCCATGGCTACAGATGGTGGATCCTTCAGTGTTTTAGGGGTTTAAGGGTTTGAAATCAGCTACCATCTCTTCCTCTCGTTTATCCCGTGTTCCTCTCTGCTGAGAGAGTGAACGATTTGCAATGCCCAGCCTCTCTACCGTCCCATCCTGCTGGGATTATCACACCTTTAATGGCTTAAATCCGCTTTTGTTCAGTGAAGACAGAAAGAGAGAAAGGCCAGGCAGAACCGCGGAGCAAGAGAAAGAGGTGTAAGGGGCTCACTATGGCTAATCCTCCCAATCTGGCACGTACAGGCCCGCATGCAGGGGGGAACAATGCGCCAGGGTGGGAGAAAGATGGAGGTCTGCGAGAGCAACATGTTTATCCTCAGCACAACAGCAGGAATCCAAACTGAGATGGCAACATCATTTACTGGAAGAAAGTCCTCTACCGGGAAAGGCTAGAGCACGGACTTTGAGGGATGCACTTAAAATCTGTGCTTGGTTGATGTAGCAAGGCAGGCTAATATTTACTTTCAGAGATGTTACTTATGTCATTTCATCTTGCGATGATTACACCATCTCTGTGGCCTCTCAGACGCTCTCGTGGCTGCTTTGGTCTTTGTGTCTTCTTTAGAGAGCTGAGTCAGAGACCGGTATAAAAGCACAGCTTTCCGGTGTTGCTCCTCTAAAAGCTAACTACCTTTCTTTGAACAGAGTGTGGAGACATCAGGAGTGTTAAAATAGATCAGGGAGATGCTGCGGTCTCTGATCATCTTCCTCCAGCCCGGCACGCCGAAGTAATGAAACCCTCAAGTTCAACACCACATTTTTCAAGTGCAAATTCGCCTTTACACACTGGCAGTACCCAACAGTTCTTATTAATCTCTCTCCGTCTACCATGATACCCTGTACTCTCAGACATGCTCTGCTCATTTTGCTATTCAAACTGCACTTGTTCACGCCGGTGGCTGTAAGAAGATCGGAATCTTGATTTTTCCAGCAGTTTTTCTGAACTTGTGCATGTATAGAGATGTCCTTTGGGACGTCGCTTGAGTTGGATAACCCTTCAGGGAGTGACAGGTGTGTATACGTCGCAGTATCTCTCAGCTAAATGTGTGCTGCTGAAGGCGACACGTAGAGACGTGTGATGGATGCGTCTTGGATTGAGTCCTGGGGATTGCGCTGAAAGAACCATGCGTATCCCAAGTGTGCTTCGGAGAAAAGTCTTATTTCTTTCCAACAATCTTCTGCCTCCTACTCTTATCCTTTCTCTCCTCCCTGTGCGTCTAGTCATGTGTGTTGTTAGACACACCACAGTGCTGCTAAAACCAGCAGTATTATTAGTTCTGCATATTTTTTTTACTGTTGGTCTTTCCCTCGTGTACGCGCGTGTGTGTGTGTGTCATCTCTATGACAGGAGTTTTTCCAGGTCAGCGTGTAGTGCGAGGGTGAGAGCCAAGGTACGGTTCTCTTCCTCAGGCCCGGTTTGGAAAGTAATTTGTTCTGAGTTTCACTGGAAAGCTGCTTGACAGATGAGTTTTCTGTCCTCCACTGGGCTGCTAATGTCATTTGGCGTTTTGTCAGGGAGCCTCTCTGCTACACAGGGATGTTGAACGAGTGCATTAGCAAGACGGCGGCTGTGAGATGGAGGTGTTGACTTTTTAAAGACTGTGGAGAATTCCGAAAGGCGCACTTATGCCATTCCCCCAGGGCACCTGAGCACCGGCGTCACTTCTCACCTGCACACGTGTGTGGGAGCGTAGGAAAGGTGAGAGTGAAGCGGCTGAGTAACGGATGAGAAGTGATAACAGATGGGCTGCGATTGGCTGACAAGCCTCTCCCGTTGTCTTCATTCCACCCAGTTTGATGAAACCGCAGCTGATTTATGACAAATGTCAGCGTTAGCCGACGCCCACTGCTGTTCTGTCACTGTCACTGGCCAGTCAGAGGAAGGCAGATCCAGCCATCAGTCATAGCACGGTGTGATGGTGATGTCTAATTCTTTCTGATAGCCCCAGCCCACTTCTCTGCCTGAGAAAGCCTGTGATCAGCGTGGATGCAGCTGACGCAAACAGGAAGTGACACGCTGCCTCACAGGCAATGGGCTGATGATGGGGAGCAGGCAGGGAAACGGATGAAATTGTTTGTGGGTTGTTTTTTTCTTTTTTCAGGTTGATAAACTGTGGATAAAGGTGTGTGTGTGTGTCTGTGAGTGTGTTTTTCTCACTAAAACGCTGCCGTAGGGGCTGAACTGAGAAGGCATTTTGTAGATCAATGCTGCTGTGCTGATGTATTTGGCTTTCAATACAGTGACAGTTCCTTAGGGAGAATGCTGACTCGTTCCTGCCAATGTCTGTCACTTATACCGCATCACAGGTTACCCTGTCAATCCTCCACAGCTGCGATATTGTACACCGTGGGTGCGTGGTTGCATGTGTGCGCATGTGTTTTGAAGTCTGGATGCTTCCTCTTAAAGTTTTTCAAAACGCCAGAACAGGTTAGATTTACAGGTCAGACGTTGACTAAGCCCCTGCTGTCACAAACATGAGATCACATTACCCAAGCTAACTATAGGGCCAGTGGCACAGGGCAACGGTCACGGCCCCTGTAACCCCGCCAGCTGTCCCCACCAGTGTTGCTCTTCATCAGTGAGGGACATGCAGGACACTGTCACCTTCCAACTGCTAGTGTCTTTACTGACTTTAATCAAGAAAAATGTAGGACACTTCCCTGCTCCAAACTTAATCCTCTCTCTCGCTCTCTCGCTCTCTCGCTCTCTCTCTCTCTCTCTCTCTCTCTCTCTCTCTCTCTCTCTCTCTCTCTCTCTCTCTCTAGAGACAGGTCTCTAAATATAAAGCTCTTATACAGTGAATGTTTCCCAGTGAAGGAGCGCCAATCAGACTCACCCTGCTAAGGCTCTGTCTTACACACCCTCACACTCCCTCACACCTCCGTATTCAAGTGTGTAAGCTGCACGTCACTGTGTGTGTCTTTTACCATTTAAGGCTGGGGAAAGCGTTCACATGTTACAGTGTAGTTCTTTGATGAAGCATCTGCAAAAGAACGGTTAGTGTTGTGTGTGTGTGTGTGATAGAGAAAGAGAAAGGCAAGTTGGTTTGGTATGTGGGTTCTGATGCAGGGGAAGGAAGTGAATGATGTGTTTCTGAATGTGTGAGTATACAGCGTGGCAAACGCAGCCTGTGGCTTTTTGTTTTTCGGTAAACGGCGTGTTCACTGTCTCCACTTTTCTGCACACCCAGCACATTCTGATCGGTGTGTGATGTGACTCCCTCACTGATGCGTTTTCAGGCTTAATTTAAATGCAGCTGAAATGTTTCCTAATGAATATTGAGATTAGGTTCAGATTTAAGACGTTGCAATTATGTTCTTAAGCATCTAATCCCAATTATTTAATCTGAGCAGGATTGTTTACTGTCATTTTAATTAGTCAATAAATTTTGTAATGATGTTAATATTCATACGCATAGTTAAGTCATATACAATATCAGTACATTAATTTTTTTGTTGTTTTTTTCTGTAGTATGCAGTAACATGTATTTCAGTTATGGCTTTTAAATATTTAAGTTATTGTTTGTCTTCTAGTTGAATGTGTTTTTCTGTGTAAATGGCAAACAGAAATGTCATTTACCCAGCATCGATACCTGGCTGTGTGTGCGCTGCTGTTGTCATTTTAAATTTTTTGTTTTAAAAATGTCAGATGAATCACAGTTCACCATTTCTCCCTCATGACAGGCCTGTTTATGATTAGGTTTTAATTTTAAGTATATCATTTATTTTTTGCTACAATAATCCACATCAGTGCACATAACACACAAATTCGAAGCTTTTGTAATGCTTACATCCTGAGACACACTAATAATGCAATTCAGCTGTCCAGCACCACAAATAACACCCCCCCCCCCACACACACACACACTTGCAGAGCGTGGTTCATGTCTCTCACTCACACACACACCTTTTAACTTCCCTTTGTGGTGGACATCATAACCTTGCTCTTGGCTCAGTTCATGTGCATCTGTCAAAAGATCATTCTCACTTTTCTCTTTACATTGTACTGTACTAGAGGAAATATCAGGTGCAAGGTGCTGCTGCATGGGTAACAGTGCAATAAGTAATAAGGGAAAGAATGAATGAAAAGGAAGTATGCTTCTTCCTGTTTAATAGGAAATGAGTGAGGGTTTGCCCTTACTGTATATTTAGACACTGGTCATATCTCAAATAACTTATCTAATGTAACTAATCTAAATAAAGTATCTTTATGTAGAAGTGCACTTTAGCGAGCTTGTGCATGAGAGTTTTTACAAGACATTAGACTAGTACCAAATTTAAACTTAACTTAACATTGCAACTTATGATTGTCAATTGGATGCAAAGCAGGGAAGCAGATAGGGTCAAATATTTTCACCTTTTGTGTAATGCAATGAAATCTATAGAATCTGACATAGACCTGAAACACACAAACAGGGGCCTAGAGAAATGTTTTTTAAACAATGCACATCACAAGCTTTCAATCTGATCATCGATTTAAGCAGAAATGAGAATTATATTGATTTTGCATATTTGAGCATGCTGAATAAAACCAAAAATATTGTCTTTTGATGTTTTTAAAAAATTAATGTGTTATATGTTAATCAAGCATCTACAATGTTTGAAAACAATTTTATGCTATTTTTCCAGTATAAAATGTAATGTAAATCCAGCAATCAAAATTTTGTGAAATTCCTCTGCAGCATCTGTAGTATCTTATCTAATTCTAGATAAGGGTGAACATGTGCAATTTCATGAATGCAGCTAATCTAGAAACTCTAACATTTTGGTTTGTGAATATAGACAAAACAGATTTTGTGCAAAACTGCTTTAACAACACAGTGTGGTTCCACTCTACGTCATGAGGTTTATAATGAAAATTGACATGCACACTATGTGGCCAAAAGTTTGTGGACATCTGCCCATCACACCCATATGTGGTTCTTCCCCAAACTGTTGTTACAACTGTACACAATTGTCTAGTATGGCTTTGTATGATTTTGTATGCTGTAGTGTTTAGATTTCTGTTCACTGGAACTAAGAGGCCCAAACACGTTCCAGCATGACATTGCCCCTGTGCACAGACAGTGCTCCATGAAGACACGGCTTGCCAAGTTTGAAGTGGAATGAAATACTGAATGTGATCTCAAAGTGCTTTTATCTTTAGTGTAAGGGTATGCACATCCAAATTGGGTGAATGGTGTAGGAATAACAGCACTTTTTATATGTGGTACTGCAGCTGTCTTCACTTCCTGCTTGTTCTTGGGGTTTTGTCTTCAGCAAGGGAAATGCATGTTCAGTTGGATTCCTGTCAGGTGATCAACCTTTTCATTGCACTTCTTTTCCTTCAGAAGTCTTAGGCTGCTTTCACTCTCTTGATCTGGGTCATTCTGGGTCTATCTGCACTGTGAAGTGCCATCTAATGGGTTTTGAACCATTTGACTGAATCTGAGTAGCTGTTATAGGTCTTTACACTTCAGAATGAATCCTGCTGTTTTTGTCAGCAGTTACATCCTCAATAAGTAAAAGAGAACAAGTTCTTTCCCTCAAACAAAAACTCTTCTCTTCCCATAATTCTGGAGCAAGTTGATCTTTGTATCATCTGTTTATAGGATATTGTTTTAGAACTGCGTTTTTAGAAGTTTTCATCAAAACTTTAATCCGGTCTTCCTGTTATTGATGCTTACTAAATGGTTTACGTCTTGTGGTAAACCCTCAGTATTTATTCAGTAGTACACTACAGTATTTGGTGAAGTCTGCTCTTGATTGTTGACTTTCACACGGATAAAACTATGTGCTGGACGTGAACTTGATCCGGGAAGCTTTTGTGAAGGGGGTTTTCTTTACAGTGGGCATGTGAAGCCAGCCAACCGCATCTTTTCAAAATGCTGCACATGCAATTTCAGGGGCGGCGTAACACACTCGGAGGAAAGCACTATCCGCCCACTTCTGTATGTGTGAGCTCACAGATGCCTATGATTGGCAACTAAAATGGTGACATCACTTCATACTACTTACAAATATAAAGAGCAGATTAATTAGTTAGCTCCGTGTCAGTGTGTAGTCAGTGGATAATCCTTGGATACTGTAGACTTGCAATTAAGAACTGCTGCTGTAATCACGAAGACTCCCAGGATGCTTATTTACTAAATGCTCTTACTGAACATTCTATTAACATACTTAGTACTGTTTGACTTTATTCTTTGACACTTGTATGCTATAATGATTTATAATCTCACTATCTAGAATTCAGACAAAGAAGAGGATGAGTTCCCTTTTCACTCTGGTTTCCCTCAAGCTTTCTTGCTCATGTTGTCTCCAGGAGATTTTCTTTGTCGCTGATGCCTCTGGATTGGCTTCTTTACGAATTTGTTAAAGATGCTACACAAATAAAATTGAATTGAAATAAGTTCTGGTCTCTGTGTTCAACTTGTAGTGGGTTCAGTTACTTTGTCAGTAGATTTGTTACAGGAATAATTGTGTTGATGGTGAAGAAGCTAATATTGTGAATGGTGTTACAGAATGACAGCGTGAGGAGGAAATACATGACTAACTTGCCTGTTATGTTTTCAAAGATTAAAATAACTTTCAGAGAGCAGAAATTGTCTGGTAACGTAAACATCCTGATCATGGTCATTTCTGTCCTGTGAACACAGATGCAGAGACACACCACAGGCAGATTTGTCCTGCCCTTTTGTTTGATGGGGGCAGGTTAGTGCAAAAAGCTTCAGTTGGTCCTACTTCCAGGTCTTTGTGTTCTGCTTCATTTGTTTGTCGATTTGTACTGAAAAATGATAAAGAATTCTAAACAGGCATGTGATTTTGTTTTGGAGAGGAAAATAGGATTAATTTAGAAGTGTGTGTGTGTGTGTGTGTGTGTGTGTGTGTGTACATGTACGCGCGCATTCATTAGGCTTTGCGATTTTTTTTCTGACAGAAAAAGCATGTGCCATCATGCTCCACAGTACTTCTACTCATGCTCTGTTCCCTTCTCTTACTTACACTCTCTGTCTGTCTGTCTCCTCCCTTGAACACGCCTACTTCAAGTCTCTCAGTGCAAGCTTGCCTGCTCTCTGTCACACGTCTCTGCCTCTGTTTGTCTCTGTCTTTCCCCTTTGCAAGGACCAAAGTTATACGAGGAGCTAAGGACAAGGCATTTCTGATGAGCTCTCTTCTCTGCCAGTCAGGTTGTATTCATCCAGAGCTCCTGTGCTCTTGTTGTGTGATTGTGTGTTGATTGTGTAGCTGAATGCAGTGCTGGGTCTTTAGTCTGCTTTGGGAAAGGTGTTTCTTGTAAAGAGAGCAGGGTTGAGATGCACGCTGAGGGAGCACAAGCTTCTGTACAACTGCTTTAATCATGATAAAGTGTCACACATTTGGTTTAGAGCTGTTGTAATTTGCAGCTGATTTTGTCACTGATAAATAATACAGCTTTATGTTTCACATATGGCTAATTTCCCTCATGTTCTTCATTCTCTCACTTTCTCAGGGAGGACAAGTGTTAAGGGCCAAGTGTTATGAAATTTGATTAAAACACATTGAAAGAGCTTGGTGTGGATGCGTTAGTAGGAAATAGAAGCAACAATATCAGCAGTTAAGTCATGAATAGAGAGCTATTGTGACTTAACGAACCAGTATTGACATGTTGCATTAGCTAATAATCTAACTTTATAAGTGAACTTTATTTATGTTAACATTTATCAATCTTTCAGAAAAAAATGAACAAACTGCAATTTATTAATTCTGCATCCCATCTTTCAGTTACTGTGAAATGTCACTTTGTGAAATGTCAACTGATGAAGCTTGGCTTAGTGGTTAACCCACTTCAGCCCAATTTAGTAATCTTTACGTACTACTCTATTAATCATCTTTGAATCTGAACCCTCAGGTCTCAGTACCACTCTGAAACAGTGCAGAAATAATATTGTTGTATTGCTGAGACTTGGATAACATTTTTTTTAGTTGTACGTTTAGTCTACCTGGCTTCTTGAGCTCTCCTAGTTTATTATTACTTCTGGAACCATGGTGTAGCCATGAAACAGTTGACTGTCATACAAATGCTCTCTCTGTGTAGTGTCATTACTGTATAAACAGTGCTACTCACTGTCTGTGCATCAAGTTAATGATGGAGTCACTGCTACCGCAATGCAAATGTAGCTGCTAAAGCTGAAGTTCAGTCTGCTATGAGGATAACATGGCGACTGTAGTTATGTCAACTGCAAAGCTTGCAACCCCTGATATACCATTAGTGTGTGGGTCCTGCAAATATTCTTAAAATTCATCCTGTTTATTTGACGTGTTGTGCATGTGTGGTATTGGCTGATCGTGATTGATTGCTCTTGGGATGTGAAGGCTCAGTATGCGTACACATAGATTTCTTAACTCCAAAACTTACAAGCCACTGAAAATGGATTTGGATAGTACATGTGTCTTTACTTTGTACAAACTTGATATTTGCTTCTGAAACCCTTGAAGTAACCCTGGAAATGTCATTTGAAACAATTAAATGATTAGATGAACAAATCATTAGCTGTGTCTTTGATGCATAGGAAGATACTAAAATGGCTAAAAGCAGCTCTACAGTTTTAACCTCATTAAAATCCCAGCTAACTAAGGACGGCTTCTTTAATAATGATTTCATTCATGGTGGTATTAGAAGGTTGTTTGAATGCTTATGCAATGTTCCTGGCTAGACAAAGAAATATATTATGAAAATATTACTCTTAAATGTTACATTGTATAAAATGTTCTCAGAAAACATAACCGGTTGAATTTTTAAAAGTTTCTAGAACCATAACATTTGGAAACTTCAGTTTGTAGTATTACTTTTACCAGATAGAGGAACCAAAAAGTGATTATTGAGTGGGGGGAGAAAAAATGCTGATGTTTTTGAGCTTCTCTTCATTGTCCTGACAATCACATAATAGTAATTATGTCAACTCTCGGTCAGTCGTGTCTAGCCAGAATTGGCCAGAAATTTATAAGCATATGTCCTACACCTGCTTAGATGCATTAAACACCATCGCACCTTAATTTAGACACAAAAGAAGTCTGAAGACAGGGTAAATATCAGGTACCACAGCCAATCCAGAGAGTGAGAGAGAGAAAACATATGGGAATGAGACAAAGAGCCAGTTATTTATTAGTAAAAAGGATTTCGAACTGATTGACTTTTAACCTTTTTTGTTCAACATGTAAGACCTATTTGTTCTCTAATTAACTGGGAGCTAGCGAATGATTTATTCACATTGTGGAGTTTTATCCATACCCAAATGTGAAGTTGTTTCACTAGAAACCTTACCATAGCCAGCTAATAATTAACTGGATGCTTGTTGTATCTAGGCCATTTACTCACCTTAGTTATGTATGTTTATTGCTCTGTGTTTTACCTTGTGTTTACCTAGCTTGCTAATATTAGCTAGCATTTGCCTAACATTGTTGACAGGCTGAAGAACAACATACACATATAATATAAAAAAAAAAACCCAGGCAATTAAAATACCCACATAGAAAGTGACTAGAGGTGATAGTTATAGTTAGTATGCTAGCTTGCATCAGCCATGAGACATGAGCCAACACAGCAGACTGATCTGAATCACAGCAGAGAATCTGAGAGGTTTTGCTCTTTCACCTGGTACTCAGTAACTGGGACATTCACATTAATGTGCACAGTGAAGTTATTTATTTCCATAATGTTTCTGTAATATTGAGAAAAGAGGAGAAAACACGATACAATTGAGTAACGGCCGACTGACATGTGACCAACTTTGATAAGAATCTGGTGTAGGCCTGCTGTTCATTCATTTGTAGTACAATGTTCTGTTCATCCTTGTTCATTTCTCTGACTTTCTCTCTCAGTCTCTTAAGGTAAAAGGTACAGATTTCTCTTCTTGCACATATGTGCAAACACACATGCTCACTTTCATCCACAAATCACACATGCTGCTGGGAGAATCATATTGTGAAGTGAAGTTTGAGCTGAACAGAAAGTCTCACTCACCATCTTGTACGCACACGCGAACACGCGCGCACACACACTGAGTGCTGTGTGGTGTGATTGCCTCCTTCTGTTGAAGGTGTTTCAGTAAATCAGTGATGTTAACACTCTGGTGTTGTTTCAGTTCAGAGCGAAGACTTGTGTTTCTGTAATGGTGTAGGGTTTTATACATGTAGACAATTCAATTTCTTGCTCTTTCCCATAGATTTAGGAACAGGCCAATCTGAACAATTGTATCATACGCACACTGACATGCACACATACGCACTCACATACGCACACTGACATGCACACGTGTGCACACTGACATGCACACATACGCACTCACATATGCACACTGACATGCACACATACGCACTCACATACGCACACTGACATGCACGCAGACACTCAGAGACTGTCGCTCATGCAATCGTCTTACCCATTTCAGACGATTTAACTTAAAATCCCACTTAACTTCAAATAAGTATTACGTCATTTTCAGCCTCTGTGTAATCGAGCTTTGAATTGGGCAAAAACTGAGGACTTTTTGTCTTTTGTTAGTAACAAGCAAGAAAGCGATCTGTGATGAGTGTTCACTGTGGGTCAGAGTTATAGGAATTCTGAGCCGAGTTTTCTTCGGTTTTTCCTATTTGGGGGAATCCCAATTTATGACCTTTAGTCTAATGCAGCGTTATTCTGCTTAAACACCAAATCTCTGGTGTGTGTTTTGTAATTGAATCTTATATCTGAATGGTATGGAGTATGGAGTAAAGTCTAAGAACAATAAAAATAAATTCTTGAAAATGATTTAGCACTCTTCATCAAAATGAATGTAAACTATTGCATAAAAAAGAATAACACCTGAAATAAGATGGATGGCTGTGGCATCGTTGAGATTCAAAATGGTGATCTCTGGACGAACACTTTTGTGTTGCACCGCTCGGGAGCCAATTAGTAAAGTTTTGTGCTCAGCCACATTCAGGTTTTAAAACATCAGTAACATTTTGCACTGAAGAGGGTAATTATTAACTTACTTGGTGAAATGAGGCACAAATCAGATTTTAATTCAGTGTAAGTGGATGATGTAAGCAGCTTGTGCAGTGATGCAGAAAGTGTGGTGATGTTCAGAACTGAACTGAATGTGACTAGGCTTTCACTTACGATCATCGATGGGACCACATTTACAAACTTCGAAATGATCTGCGCTCTCTGTGTGTACTGTACAACCTGTAGATGTTGTCTGTCTCTTTATTCTGTAGATATATTTCATATATGCTGAACCCACACATGTATGTGTGTGTTCTGTCTACATTAGGCCTAACAAATAGAAACAGGAAATTTAGAAACGTGTGTGTGTGTGTGTGTTCATGTGTGTGAGTGAGTATAGAAATATAGTCCTGTCATTGCATGAATTAAACAGCGGTGTGCAGGCCTTCTATCTTGGATTAAACAAATCCACTTCATAGCCCTGGTTTTTCAGTACAATAAACAAAGCACAATTCATCATTAATTCATTTTCAGTAAGTGCATTACCCTGGTCACGGTTGCTACAGTTTCAGCTTCACATACTCTTCGCACAGGCTACAAAGCATTTGAAACCTGTTGTCTTCTTTTCTGACCAAAGTCTTTAAGATTACTACCTGTTTGGCTTGTCACACTTCCATCTACCGGTGTCTGACAGAAAACAACCTTTTTTTTTTTAAAGGGGACATGCTGTGTAAAATTTCTTCTTGTGCTTGTTTTTGAAATAAGATATGTTTGTGACTTGGAGACATACTGGGACTTTTATAATGGACTGTTACCTTCCCATTGGCCATAGAAAGAAAACAGGCAGAGAGGATAGGCCAGGTAGAAAAGTTTCTTTTATACATGACCACCCATAGCAATCTGAATCAAGAAGAACAAGAACGCACCATTGTATTTTTGCTACAAACTGATATTGAAAGATGGAGTTGTGCCATCTCATCAGCATTCAGAATTTCCAAAAAAAAAAAAATCAACTGTTCAGGCACTTCTGGCAGTTATTGTTTGCTACTTCAGGTTAGCTTGGCAAGGTAGCTTACCCAATGCTAGGGTTGTGAGGGGCCCAGAAGCCATGGAATTATTATATGTATATAATTTCAGGAATATTTGTTTCATATGTATGCAAGCATCTGGAGGTCATCATAAAAACAGCAACATGAAACCATAGCAAAACAGTTTGTGTAGTGGTGGGCAGTTTGATTCATTTTAGTGACCCGATTCTTTCAAACAGTTCCAGATACTGAACTGGGAATTTAAGCACATTAGTCCACGCTTTCTTGCTCTTTGTTGATCGTTATTTGTGTCATGCTCACTGTGTAGGCATGTCAAAGGTTTCCAACTGATTGCATGCATTTGACTGGGAGCAGCTGAATTAGAATAACGGATGATTCAGTTGTCCTGATGAGCCAGTAAGAACGACTCAGTAAAAGGAGTCATTCAAATAGAACAAATCGTTTATGTACTGCACACCACTAATTCCATGGGGGTGGCTGACCATTCTCATTTAAAGATGTTAACCAATCAGAGAGAAGCTATTTACATATTTAATATTTAAAAGCACAGCTGCAAAATCATGTTTCTTATTGTCAGTCAAATGCTGTGTGAAAGTAGGCCATCTAGCCTGAGTACACAAAAAGTACCTCAAGCCAAAGCTGGAGTTCTAGTGAAATAAAGGGTGTGGTAGATCTATAGTCTATCATGCGCCTGCAAACACACAGACACACACATACACACATGAACACTCACACATACATAGTCACACACTTATTCACACCTAGGAGTGATTTAGCACCAATCTGCCAACAGTCATGTTTTTGTGATGTTTGGGAGTAGAACCTAGAGCAACCCGAATATTTGGAGAACATGCAGAACTCCATACAAACAGTAATCAGAGATCAAATCATCTCAGGATCAAACCCCAGACACTACAGCTGTCAGAGAGCAACAATACACATAGATGTTTATTAGGTGTGTGTTCACCATTAAACTCTGTGCAATGGTATATTGTTCTTACTTTCACAACGTTATTGATAGCATGCAAATTGAACACAGGTTCCTCTAAACAGTCTGGTGCACACAGACACACATGCATGCCCAACACACACACACACTCACACACACTCACACACACACACACACACACACACAGAGCATATGCATTTATGTTTGCTACCCGCAGAGAGGCCAGCATGGTTTGATTTTGGCTGATAAACTTGGAAAATGGGTATAATCTATTCACCTAAAAGTGTATTTCTGCTTCTCGAGATTGTGTTCATGTTTGTTAAGAGATGAGAGGCGGAGAGATTTTTATATCTGCAATATTTTCCCCCCATTTAAGAAAAACAAAATGTATTTCCTGGTTTAATTTTACCGAACATGATGAGGAGTCATCTACTGACACCCTAAACCAGGAAATAAGCATTCTAACTTTTGAAAAAAACAAAACAAAACAACATCAGAACTGTAGATGAATGTGTGTGTTCAGAATGCATAGTATAAAAAATGTATTTGTTGATCAAGGTGATCTGAATTATAATATAGAAATAAAGTGGGGAAAAAAAACAGTCTTCAGAAAGAATGAAGCTAGTTCTCCTTCCCCCTCACCACTCCATCGTTTCTCTCTCAGGATCCTGACCCCTTGCTGCTCTAGCCTGGGTGTGTGTGTGTGTGTGTGTGTGTGTGTGTGTGTGGGGGTGTGTGTGTGTGTGTGTGTGTGTGTGTGTGTGTGTGTTTTCAACAGACCTCATGCTCTTTAGTCAAGTGAGTCATTTTTTTCAGAAGCTTTTGTGCCTCGTTTGCTTTAGAAAGTGTGATTACTGTGCTATGAGCTATTAATGTCACTCTCCTTTTGTAATGCAGGTTATTAAAGCTTAATGGAAAATCTCAAAAGAGCACAGAACGGATTTTTAACTCACCTCAGCAGCTGAGCCTAGATCTCACAGCCCACACCAAACACCAAGCAACTGTTTTGATATAAGTTCAGTAACTGTAAGATTGCAGAAATAAATGGAGGATTCCACCCCCTCCCTCGCTCACTGCGTCTCTCTCACTGTCTCTCTCTCTCTCTCTCTCTCTCTCTCTCTCTCACTGTCTCTGTCTGTCTGTCTCTCTCTCACTTTCACTGTCTCTCTCTGACAGTCTCTGGCTGGCTGGCTGTCTCTCTCTCCCTCTCACTGTGTGTCTCTAACTGTCTCTGTCTGTCTGTCTCTCTCTCTCTCTCTCTCTCTCTCTCTCTCTCTCTCTCACTATCTCACTCTTTCTCTCTCACTGTCTCTCACTCTTTCTCTCTCACTGTCTCTCACTCTTTCTCTCTCTCTGTCTGTCTCTCACTGTGTCTAACTCTCTCTGTCTGTCTGTGTCTTACTGTCTCTCTCCCTCTCCCTCTCCCTCTCTCACTCACTCACTGTCTCAGTATTGGGTCTGTATTGACCTCTGACCTGCTTCCCAAAATGTACTGGGTGGGAAAATTGGGGTTGCTCTGGTGTGTGTGTGTGTGTGTGTGTGTGTGTGTGTGTGTGTGTGTGTGTGTGTGTGTGTCACTCTCTGGGGAGTGACTGTTGAACTTTTGGTTCTTGTAACTGGTAACCCTGTGAACTGTCATAATGCTTCATAAGCAGATGGGGAAATCAGTTTCGGAATTCAAACTTACTTTTGAAATTTTCTTTATAAATTTTAAATGAAAATCCCTACTTTAAAAAGGCAAGTAAATTCCATGTACAGACTCGGTACAATACAACATGTAAGTAGTTAGATATTAGGCTTTTTTATTCATCATAGAGCTATTTGTTATAATGATTTATTCAGCAAGCTAAACAGGATAAATAGTGTAAGAACTCCGTGTAGGAGCTCTGTCGTGTCATTTACCACTGGTGCTCTGTGATCTCTAATACATGTACAGTCATAGACCTCCTGGGTAAGCATCGTGATACCTTGATATTTTTTATTTCTCAACTAATGTTTAAGCTTCATTTCTACATTAGTGTAATGTAATAATGATGCCGTATTCGTGATGCAAGTGTAGGACAGTGTGGGTTGTAAGATATACTTTCAATATATACATAAAAAAGCACAATAAAAGTTATAATCTAACTGTATAATAAATGTGCATTTCTGTTAATCTTCCTATTTTTTCTGTTCCTGTTCTACTTTTAGAGCCAGTATTAATCATTAGAATAGATAATAACAGATAAAAAAACCCCAATAGTCTTAGCTTATTGCCCTTCAAAGGCTAACAAAAATGCTCATGTGGCCCAGGCAGAATTTGAGCTTGACACCCCTGCTGTAAGAGAATCAGAGAGAATTGTAACAGAGGTGTCTTGTGAGTCTGAGCCTTTCCAAATTCACTTTCTCTTTCTCCCTCTCTCTCTCCCTCTCCCTCTCTCTCTCCCTCTCCCTCTCTCTCTCCCTCTCCCTCTCTCT
>JAQMYM010000007.1:2780593-2793099 GCA_030014255.1 Parauchenoglanis ngamensis
TCTGTGTTGGCCCTGTGGTGGACTGGCGACCTGCCCAGGGTGTACCCCGCCTCTCGCCCGAAGATGCTGGGATTGGCACCAGCTTCCCTGCGACCCAGACGGATAAAGATGGATGGATGGTTGGTAATCCTCCTGTCCAGGACATGTTCTGATTGTTGTTTCGTTTGGACTTGGTCTTCGTGATCCCGTTTGGATATGTTCTCTAACCCCTGGGGCCTCCCAGGAACAGGTGGATTTATAACGAGATCATGTGATACTAATTACACACAGGTGGTCGCCACTGAACTAATTATGTGGCTTCTGATGGCAACTGGCTGCACCAGAGCTCATTTATGTGTTTCGTAGCAATGGGGGTGAATACTTAATTTGTTAATATTTTTGAAGATTGTGTTGAATTTGCCTCTCACTTTTAATGTTATGGCCATTTTTATATGGATTCGTGACACAAGCTCTCAAAGTGCGTTTCAGTTCCAGCCGTATCACTACAAAATGTGGAAACACTAAAGGCTGGGAGAATATTGTGGTCGTCATACTGGTTATATTGATTGATTTTTTTTACTTCCTCCACCAGTTACACCTGGGGTTTTAGTTTGCTCATGGTCCTGCCCCCTTTATACCACACCTGACTTGGCAGGGCTGTTATACTTACCTCATATAAAAAAAATAAAATAAATAAATAAATAAAAAAAGGTGTCCGAGAGCTGTAACTATGAAGCTGTGAAGAACAGGTATTGAAACGCCTGCAGTGAGAGTCATAAGGCCACAGTTAAACAATACACTGTAAGTGTTTTCCTTTACAGTCCTCCAGGGCTTTATGATAATAGTTACACACTTCCCGTGGGACTGAATTCTTCTTCTGTCTACTCGCACAGATTGAAATGTGTGAAGTCAGTAGTCCTTCCAAAGGTCACTAGGGGAGTTCTCCAAATGATTACACCCCACCCAAGCACTCCTAATATACAGACCCATGCAATTCAGTTACAGCTCTTTCCCTGTTCACTTCCTCAATTGATTTAAATCAATAAGTTCCATCCAATCTCTGGCCTGTCGCTGATATGGAATACAGCACAATGTACTGCTCCCATTATTCCTAGGTGCAGTACAGCATGCGAGCCGCTCTGCAGTTCCCTTGATTAGCTTTTCGTACAATATTAATAGCTTTTAAATGTTTGTTTTTCCCATTTTATTCCGCGCAGATTTATGGGGGAACTTCCTCGCAGCAATATCGGTACGTGTTTGACAACAGCGGATAATGAAACGGCAAATCTAGTTTTTAATGCAAGTAATTATCACCACCAATGGCATTTGTGTTTTTCTTATTTGTGAGGTGTTGTGCAGCACTGCTCCCTACCTAATTACGCACATGCAGTCACACACATGTTACTGTGATACAAAAATCCACGCACACTCGATAGTGTAAGACTGTTCTGCGCCATCTGTCTCGTCCTTCACGTGAGATACGTCAGAAGACTGGTACGTGATGTCTGCTTTCTCTTTGTAGAAGGCGAATGTTCAGTATACAATAACTGCGCATGCACATCGAGGGGTGGACAAATCTTATGTGTTTATGTGTTTCTGTCATTCTCAGAGTGTATACACCGGGTATGATGTGCAGGGGTTGCCAAATCATTCAGAAGGACGTAGGAGAAGCGCAGTGGTGCATGTCATTTTAATTGCTATTTCTGTGAGTGCAGGAGCAGTCTCTGCGCAAACACATGCACGTGTCCCTCACACAGCAAACTGAATGGGTAATTTGTGTCACATCAGAGCATCCATGACCTTCATTGAAGTCTGACATTAAGTCTAATTGCAGTGAGGTAGCGGGAGAGCTAACCATTCAACCTAAGTAACCATTAGATTTGCTTTGTGAGCCTGGGACATCTGGATGGACTTGTTTGATGTAGTGTTGGAACGCACAGATGGACGTGAGGGTAGACACTTATCACCTATAACTCATTATTCTATTACAGAGGTCAACTTTATGGGAATAACTGACTGTGTCTTATGTAACGCGGTTACGGCGATTACGGCGCGATTGTAAAGTTTACACCTTGCTGTCTATGGACATAGTGAAGGAGTGTCACTATTATTACATAAAATAGCTCATAATACAACTATATTATCGACTTAGCAGCGAAGCTGCACCGATAAACACCGTGCTTCATTTTCTTAATAAACAATACACATTATAATCCATCACAATATGAACCGCTTCTTCTGTGTTGCGAAGACAAACGACTCAAGGAGGTTACTGGCTGCTAACAATACCAAATTGCTTACAAGAAAACACTATTCGCCGCCCGTTTCAGATTTAGTAATTATTTGTCATTAGCAGAAGAGGTAACATAAATCATTCAGACTTCAGAGTTCCACAGAGTAGCTCAAAAGAGTGTCAACATTTTATGCAAGATTAATCTTTTCTAATAGAAAGCCAAGATAACACCTTATCATGTTTTACGGAGAAACCTCCACGGAGACTTGTATCGGCCTGTTATTGCAGCTACACACACACACACACACACACACACACACACACACACACACACACACACACACACACACACATGTTCATTAACATATATTTTAAGTGTTGCGCAGATGTGTAGAGATTCCTCTGATTAAGATGTTGAAATGAAATATTCGTTCCATGACATCAGGAAGAGTGAACGAGACTGTAGAAGTGTGATAATAATAGTTGACCTTTCACAAAACGCACAAAGCATCTGGCATTGTTGCCTCCGCCGAAAGTCTCATTGCAGATCACGAGCTAAAACACTTTTCCTCGTGTCTCTCTGTCGCTCTCTTTTGACACCATTTGTTTAAGTTTATTCTAAAAAGCATGCAGTTTGACCTTGAACTCTCCTTCACGCTGTCTGGGTTTTATTATTATTTTTTTTTAATAAGTAACACTAAAATACTGAGCAGAAGCAGGCCTGAGCGGTGCAGGAGAGGGAAGCACCTTCTCACACCGCTCTTAGCCAGGGGTTAACTCGTAGTTCAAGTGAGAAAACAAGTATTTGTACTGTGTAAATGTCAATCTCTGGGTAATAGATTGGATCACACAAAAGGCCTTTTGGCAGCTCACCTGTGGTTAACCAGAGACAGGACGACCTTATTGTCTTTTCTCATGATGCCTTGGTTGACAACAGGAACTAATATCTAATTTGAGAGATATGATGTGATACCTGAAAGCATGTCTTTTTAAATGGGAAAAAAAAAAATGCTAATCATTTTTCAGGAACTTTAAGTGACATAATGAAAGAATCAGACGTTTTTGTGACTCAAAGATTTGTGCAGTGTTTAGTGTTTCTATTTAGCCGGACAAGCTGTTTTACTTATTTCATGTCTAATAAAAAGGTAATAATTCTGCATGCCTTTTATTATAATCAATCAAATATCAGTTTTATCATTCATGTCTTGTTCAGTGGCTTATTATAGGGGTTTCAAGTAGTAATATTCAGATTTGAGCCTGCTAGAAGTTTCTTATTAGTAATGTTGGTGCTTCTGTCGTAGTAATGTTTTCATGCTGTGATGGGACAGATATGCATATGCCAAGACAATTACTATTTCTCCAATTTGCAACCAGAACAAGTCTAAGAGGGAGGGGGGGGAATTGTTTTGAAATTCAGTTGATTCAAGTGTGGAAATGCTGTTCTCCGATCTATTATTGCAGTCTGTAAACAAGAAGGACAGAACGGGGTGAAAAAGCACGGCAAAGCAGGATGTTTTGTTGACACGCACTTCCTGTTTAACAGGAAGACCATGTCTGCTCGTGAAAGGAAGCTTATGGTCCCGGATGTAATGTAATACGGCATAAAGGATTTCATTTTTAGGACAGAGAGGCCTCGGTAAGAATGGTTTATGGGGTTCTGAGTGGGTTGATCTTTTTAAATATTCAGCTTCAATGAAATATGGAGCATGACTCTAGGCTGTTTTGAATTCCTAAGTACGGTTCACGAGGCTGGATGTGCATACTGAGACCTGTCGAATCCAGCGCCGCTAAGAGAACAGCCTGGTGACTCAATGAGGCAGCTACGCAGCCTGACTCAGAACGAGTGAGGTAGTGGAGAGGGCATCAGTAGGCTCAGGACTTCAAAAGAGACAATCATTCTTTTCGAACCCTTGTGTCGGGGTGAAACACACTGCTCCTAATCTGAATTTTTCTTTTTCAATCAACGCATTGTGTGCGTGTGTGAGAAATGATCAGTGCAGCGTCCTTCAGATCTTACAGCTTGCACTTTCTTTCTTTTATGTGATGCAGCACTGTCTCTCAATGTGAAATCTTTCTCACTGCGACCGACGAAGTCCAAGCTGCCATGCATGACTGAGCTGATTTACCAGGAATACAAAATTACTTCTGTTGTTGACATCTGCTCTTTAAATTCCAGGAAATCGGTAGCAGAAATATCAGATCTACTCAAGCTGCGTACGCATCGCGGGTTATAGGTTTTAGACAGGCAAATCTGAGCAGTCCCTGTTTGACTGGGACCGAGCCTCTTTTCCAAGTTCGAAAACATGTGAACAGAAGCCAGAAATGAAGAATCCACATGTTTATTTTTCTAGTAAGGCGTGGCCACGGTTGAAGCTTCCCCCGGCCACGAATTACTATAATAAGGCCACAGGTGAAGTGTCTTGAGATCTATTTTCTGGCAATGAGCTGATTAACTTGTGCCAAATATTGTATTTTAAAACGAATAAGACTGTGAAATCAATCGGATTAGACCATTGTGGCCACAGGAACCTGCACGAAGACGTACCGGAGTCACTGATACGATTAGCCTTTGTCACCTTAAGCGACTTATTAAAACGAGTAGACTTTTTTGACCTTTCCTACCAAATAATTAACTGGAGGACACGCGTTAAGTAAGGCATTTCCACAACATATTAAATCAAGTTACACAATTCATGGCCTTGACTTTGGGTATCTGATGGCCACAATATTATAATTTCTTTGTGGCATCAAAATATTAATTCCAAGCCTTAATATACGAGTGACGCAGAAATCAATGAATCAAAATAACTGTTGTTTTACCTCAGAGGCTCTGGAGCAGTATGATTCATAGCACGGTAAGATTGCAAATCAGTGTTTATGGAGTATGTCTGAAATTCTGCGATTTTTGGCGCTCCGGAAACTGCACCTCTAACAGTAAAAAAAAACAAAAAAAAACACAAAAATGCTTTCCTTTCATAATAGGATTAAATATGGCATTGCATTTTTCAACCTGCATTGTAATTTTATCAAAAGGATTGTTAATGCATCTCCGTCCGTACAATAATGTTCGAAACTTGAAGCAAGACATCAGTCATGGGACGAAATGTTTGCTGCTGCCAGCAGGCACGAGCTACTCCTAGCCAACGGTCATTTTGCTCGCTGGCCCATAGCTCTGCGCTTGTGTCACTGAGCATTCATTTATTACAGGCCAGTCAGATCAATGCCATCATCTCGTCCTTCAGTCCTGAGCCTGGATAACTGACAGACAGCCCACTGTCTACACCCCTCCACTCAGTCAGCCTCTCCTTCTTCCCGTCTGCAGCTCATCAGTCTGTCTGCTCATTAACCTAAAAGACTGTGATGAGGGAATGAAAGAGCAGAAGATTGTGTGTGTGTGTGTGTGTGTGTGTGTGGATTGAAGAGTAGAAAAGAGGAAGACCTGAGATGGATGCTACATGGAAAGAGGCAAGTGAGATAGAAGAAATACATCAGATAGAACTAAATATTAATGTGTCAAGGAGAATAATTACCAGGCTCCTGTACCAACATGAGCTCGATGGGTTCAGACATACATCCTGGAACATTCAGTTTTCTACAGCCGCATCAGGAAATGAGGGAAAGAGATCCTGCTGAGGAAGAATCTCGAGCCAAATGGTTATCATGTATTTATAAACCCGCGCGTCTACCAAAATCAATATTTAAATTTCATCCGGTCCGTCTCGCTGCCGCTCAGAGGACGTGCTGCTCGAGCTCAGCTGGCTCAACCTCTGTAACCTGTCTGTTTCGGTAAACATCAGGTACAGGCTTTTTTTTTTGTTCCCCCTTTCATGTGATTTGTTTTCCGCTGTCAGGTTTGCACACAAGCATCAGATATGTTCACTGTGTTCTCGCATTGCTATCCGACTGCTGCAATAGGCTTCTGTCCTTATTGTCTGCATTATCTAGATTGTCTTGATCATCCAGCCTGTGTAACTTATTTGGTTGTAAGTAAAAGTGCCTATATCTGATCTAGGATTGCAGCCGTCTTGTGAATGATTATCTCTTGGCCCCTCTGTCCTCAGGAAGGCTGTACTGGATCTCTAAATTATAGATTTTTGCTTATTTTTGTGACCGATCATCTGCAAGCAATGTTCATCTCCGAAACATGCAACTTGCCATCATAATTGCATTGAGCATTGAGCAGAAACCCGGGACAGATCAAAGGCCCTGTTTACACTTGGTTTTAAAAGGGCGATCAGATCACAAGTGGACAGCCAAGACATGTCGCCGTTTACACCTGTGTCCCCCTGACCACTTGTGTTCAGGTTTCTTTACCGCCTACGTCACCTTTCCTCTTACTTCCTTGTCCGGGGACTCATTAGTGCTTACACTACAAACGATTTGTGGTCAAATGTGTCCCAGACCTCTTTGGCAAGTGGTTTGAGCGAATGTATCTTGATGGTCTTGACACTTGTGATCTTATCGCCCAAGATCCATTTTAAAACCAAGTGTAAACAGGGTCATTGTGAACAACAGACAGTGACAAAAATAGAGCCTCCTCAAGGCATTCGCACTCATGTAACAGTGATTAGTGGTTGACTGGAGCAGAGAGGACAGACGAGGTAGATTTGTAAGCATTTCTGAATGGCTGCTTGTCTGTGTTTTCAAGATTTGAACACACGCAGTTATACAGGTACAACTTGCAGTGAAAAGACTGTTTTATGGAAACGCTGGATCTAACTGTTTATGGCTCTGCATGGGCCACGTTGCAGTAGCTGTGATTAGCTTTCAGCGCCTCCGCTCAATAGCAATCCCCGAGTGTTTTGTAGTCTAACTAACCTCATTGCTATTTACTTAGTTGTGGTTGTTTGCAATTTGATTCAGTATGCTGTAATTAATACCATGCTGTTGATGGCTGCACTTTCTGATTTTCAGCTCAGAATTCAGATGAAAAATTGACTTCCTTGGTTTATGATCCAAATTATGCTCTTGATTTTAAAGCCCTGTGGCATCATGGGTTCAGATTTGTTTTTTGTTTGAAATCTTTGTGGTCCTTAATAAGCATTTGCCAGCGGTAGACTGAATAAATATACATTCCTAATTGTGATTTATTTATAAATAAAAGCTACAAAAGTCGTACTTTCCGCATGATCAGAACTGTGTAGGCGTGTGTAGACCGCATACTGACTGACAGCAGCATCTTCCCGGTGTAACGTGCCAGTACTGGGAAAGTGTGTAGGAATGACTTCCACAGCGCTTTTGTTTTTACACGCAAGTCATGAACAGTGTGTGGTGTGCTCATGCATTGTGTACATATTCCTTGGAAAGATCAGGTACAGTTGTGGTTTGTGTGCACCGTACTGCCTCTCTCCCGGCTAGCTAGCTTAAAAAGCTGCATTAATCAACAAAGCACGGCACTGCACCTTGTGGGAGCAGAATACATATCGCATCTGCTTTAATAAGTTGGTTTATAATAAGCTTTACTGTCCTCTCTGTCCTTAGGCAGTGCACTATGCAAGTGTACACTCTTTGAAACATTTCCTAATTTTCTAGCATTGTAACTTTGGATTTAATTGGGATTATATGTCAGGAGAAGATAAACAGCATGATGGAGACCAGGGAGCTATCAAAACAAGTCTGGCACAAAGTTCAGGTCATGTTTCAAATTCTCAATCAAATCCAAATTAGTCAGAGAAGCAAACAAGTGGCCACTGGAGTTGGAGAGATCCACATCTTAGAAGTCGTTTACAGGACAACCATAGCCCAAACGCTCCACAAAGCACGGCTTTACCAAAAGGCTGTCAGAAGAAAAGCATTTTTGAAAAAAAAAAAAAAAAAAAATCAATATGAAATCTTGTTTGGATTTTTTCCAAAGGGTAAAAAAAAAGGATTTGGTGCTACCTTTGGCAAAAACCCTGCATGGCTCATCACTCTGGTAACACCATCCCCACAGCGAAGCATGATGGCGGTCGCGTCGCATCAGCAGGGACTGGAAAATTGATCAGGGCTGAGAGTAAGGCGAACGGAGCCAAATACAGGGCAATCCTAGAAGATGACTTGTTCCAGTCTGCACGATACTTCAGACCGGGAAGGAGTTCCCCGTCCCACAGGCTCTAAGCATACTGCCCAAGCTGCACTGGAGTGGTTGAATAACAAAGAACCTGAATGTGCCTAAAAAGTGGCCCAGTAAAAGCCCACTCATCAATCCGATTGAGAATCTGCGACGAGAAAATTGCTGCTCACCAAAGCCCTTCAATCTCATCCATTCTGACAGAGTTGGAACAGTTTTTGCCAAAAAGAACTGGCAATCGTATTGCGATCCAGATGTGTGAAGATGATAGAGACGTATCCCAGGTAACCATTCCAGATGAGTTTCGCTGGTCTAGCTTGGCAAGATTAACTCGGACACATATTTACGTCTCCTCCACTAGGCATTTTGTATTCAGGTTGTACGTCCATCCATCCATCCGTCAGACTGTCCGTGCGTCCACCTGAGATGAGTGTGATATCTTCAGAACCCGCGCTCAAATATTTGTAAACTGATTAGATTTTGGAAATGACCCAAACAGGGTCAAGGTCAAATGTGTGAAATAGGTTTTCTTCATTAGGTTCCTTCCTGTTCGTCATACAAAGATGTTACACATTCATGCTCAGGAAGTCCAGGCCCATTTTCTGGCTGTCTACGATTTTTACCGTCTGTCCATCCATCCTTCTGAGATTATTGGGTCAAGGTCACGGGAAGGTCAAATGTCTGAAACAGTTTTTTAAGAGTGCTTGCTTTTCGTTTGAAGTACAATTTAAGGGTTTTTCAAGCATACAAAGTCGTAACAAGAAGGACTAGACATGTTGGCAGTGTATGCATCCTTATTGACACCGTAGGCATCCGGTTGTACTTGCTTTCATTTATGACATCATGGTAGTTTATTTTACAAATGTAAAAGAAAAAAAAACCTTTCTGGCTTTTCATTTTGACAATAAATTCTCATTTTTTTTTCTTTTTTTCACTGTATTCAAAAAAGTTAGTTACCCTGCATTCACAAACGGCCCTTAAATAGCGAAATAAACTCCAGCAATTTATCAATCTCTTCCCCGAAAAGCTAATAGTAACACGACAAAGTAAGAGGCTCATTATAATATTATATTTATATAATTATATAAGTTCACGCAAACCTGTATTGAAGAATTTATCGGTTTGTCAGAATAATTTGGCATGTTGTTGAAATACCACCCAATGAATACAGTATTTTTTATGACTCTGTGTGGTTTTGTGTTCTAATGAGAAATTGTGTTGATTATATTGTTTCAATAATAGAAATTCTTCTAGATCACTTTTGTAGCTCCAGATGTTTTATCCGAAAGTCCTGAAACACCTTAGCAGGTACATTTTATTCCAGTCTTTGCTGACATTTTCTTTTCTCCCTGGGTTCAGGTAAGCATTAAGGCATTTTAATTTCTAATTAATTTTAGCACGGAGATGAATGCTTTGGGATTAGAACTCCCCGCTGCAGCTTTTTGTTAAGGACTCAATACAACCACCGCACCGCGACCACAAAGAGCTGTCTATTAGACACAGACAAGCAATGTGTGCATGTGGATGCTTTCTTCGAGTCTTACGCCGCCCTAGGGAGTTAGAGGGAACCCTTTAAATTATGCTGTTTATGCATCCACAGCATTTTCTATTCCCTTTCTGTTGCCACACAGCTACCGTGGTGTCAAGTTCACAAGAAGAATCCCACCAAATCCCAGTTCAGCAGCAGGATGCACTTTGATATGAGTCACAGTAACCCCCATCAGGCATCAGGGCTCCTGCACAAACCTGGGCGAATAGTACCACTCCAACCTCCGCACCCTCTACACCCTCAGCTCTTTCATTTCCGTCTTAATTGGGTTCCGTCCTTAATCATCAGATAGTAGCAAAGCATAAATATGTGCTTTATGTGATGTAGTGTAGGGAGAGGAGCAGTCATGGATGTGCTATGGCAGTGCTAATGTGCTTAATTACTGCTTAACTCACGTGGACATGGGGAAAATGTGCAGGCCATCACTCTGCTAGTCCTCTGCCTGACATTAATGCCTCCTTTCTCTGTCAGATTTATCACCACTTTGTATCATTAATGTCCTTTTCTCCCTCTTTTACCGCTTTATTTTTGTGCTGGGGATTAGACCATACACGTGTTCACGCACACACAAAGCCACTGATTCCCTCATGCACTCAAACACATTGTCCTGTCTCATTTAAGGCGTCAATTAAGGTATTATTTATCACTGGTGGTTCAGGTTCAAGCCACCCTCTTACAGAATTAGCTCTGATCCTCCCCAACCTTGTCACCCCGTGTCATCCCCCCTGTTTTTTATTGCCCAAATGTAGATAAACGAGTGTGCTGAGACTACAAAGAGAGCGAAAATGAGCGGTCCGGCAGGAGAGCCCGATCATTAAGCTAGATTTAGTCATCAAGGGGCAGCATTACATCACCCCGCATTGCTTCACTGCTGGTTTCTGAGACACACTTTTCCCCATTTCGATACTGTTCTTTTCTATCTAAACGCCATTTTTGACATTAGACTATGTATAGATTGTTCAGCGCTAAAGATTAAGAAGTGAGTATTGCTTATGGAACTTTTTCTGTTCCACTAACAACTTTTTACTGCTGAAACAGAGTTGAGTGTCCGCGAGTGTGCTGTCACAGTTTCACCCACCTTTCAACTCTGCTAATTAAAAAAAAAAAAAAACTACTCGAGTCATTCCATTATATGCTATCATACCCTCCCACTGAACTGACACTCACTGTTCTCATCATCTCCGGTCACACCATTCACCACGTGCCATTTAACTCCGTAATGGCCGTGGTCCAAGAAAAGACCGATCACAATCACTTCTAATAACTATATATATAAAATAGCGGGCATGAGTGATAGTTATAGCATTTTGCTGAGGCGCCCTTGCGTCATTAGAAATGGGACTGGCTATGCTAATGTCAGTGCTATCCGTAAGCCTGCCTGCATACCAGCTCGTTACACTGATCAGGCGTCCTTGTCGACTGTCACGTTCTGTTGATCTGCCTGCCAAACTTTGTGGGGGGGGGGGGGAGGTTGTGAGCACAAGAGATGAAAAGTCATCTTCTCGCAAGTGCCTCAGTGCAAATGCAAATTGAGAAAATGATCTCACAAGTCAGAAATCTGTTTTGCGCTCCTGTTCTATTTGGAGAGAGAAATGAGTGTTGGCTAGCTGGCACCGGACGTGAGCAAAATTCTGCAAGCGCTGGGCTGAGTGGCACACACACTGATAAAAGGCAAGAGTGACATCCATAATGCCAGAACACACTGTGTGGGAGAACTGCCATCTTAGCTCTCCCAAACAGACTGAATGAGCATGAATGGCTTGAAGGATGGATGTAAGGAAGGATGGTATCATTGGTCACTGTGATTGATAGGTGAGTCAGATCAGGTTAAGATCAGTCTGACCCACATGACAGGATTGATCAAATTGATTTTTCACATTTTCAAACTGATGTTGAAAATGTGAGAAATTGCCAGATAGAATGACTTTTTTTTCTTTAAATCCTTGGTCATCCTTCAGTCATCATCCCCACAGTGCAAGCTTTGCCCAGAACAAAACACTATCTCGATCTCCAGTCAAAGTTTGTGGATACCCGACCACAACACCAATCTGTGGGCCTTCCCCAAACTGTTACCAGAAAGATGAAAGCACATGATTAAATGTCGCATCGGACAATAGGATGCCTTTGTATGCTTGTATGTAGTATTAAGATTTCCCTTCACTGGAACTAAGAGGTCCAAACCTGTTCTCGCATGACAATGCCCCTGTGCACAAAGCCAGCTCCGTGAAGACATGGTTTACCAAAGTTGAAATGGAAGAACTCGAGTGTCCTGCACAGAGCCCTGACCTCAACCCTACTGACAGCTTCGCGATGAACTGGAACACCGACTGCACCCCAGACCCCCGCACCTGACATCAGTTCCTGACCTCACTAGTGCTATTGTGGCTCAATGGTCCCACACAGCCATGCTCCAAAACCCTTCCCAGAAGAGTGGAGGTTATTATAAGAGCAAAGGAGGGACTGAATCTGGAACAGGATGCTCAATAAGCACATATGGGTGTGATGGTCAGGTTTCCACGTGCTTTTGGCCATTTAGTGTGTCTTATTATTGCATATTTCATAGTAGAGTCAACCCACATGACACAGGTGAATACACACCCAATACCACATGAATACACGCCCAATACCACATGAATACACGCCCAATACCACATGAATACACGCCCAATACCACATGAATACACGCCCAATACCAC
>JAQMYM010000007.1:2793199-2812758 GCA_030014255.1 Parauchenoglanis ngamensis
CATGAATACACGCCCAATACCACATGAATATATACCCAATACCACATGAATACACACCCAATACCACATGAATACACGCCCAATACCACATGAATATATACCCAATACCACATGAATACACACCCAATACCACATGAATACACACCCAATACCACATGAATATATGCCCAATACCACAGATTAATCTGAAAAGATAGGGTTAGGACATGTTTTGTGAGGGTGAATTGGCTTCACAGTCCTGTTGTGTAAGCCACGCAAACAGAAGCTAGTATAGTTTCAAATGGATTACACAATGATCTGAAAAGAAGTGAAACTAGCAAACCGTACCACATTCTAACTAATACCCCGTCAGTGCCTTCTGATTGGTGAGCAGTGAGCATTCCTCTCAGTACCCTTGTCGAAATGCAGGCTTGATGCAGTCTTATCATCCAGTGTTCAGGAGGCTTTTAAAAAGACTCATTAACTCATGCTCATCACACAAATACAGAGCCTGGTCATAGCAACAGTGTCAAATATCATTTAAAATGCAACAAAACAACGCGTAAATGGTCCAAAGGAAATGAGTGGAAGAAAGTAAGAAGGCACGTGTATGACTCTTGTTTGTGTGGCCTGAAGCTTGGGGCAGCGAGTGGCACACAGTGACAAACGAGCATGTAGTCATACACACTGGTAATGAGGGAGGAATGGAATACCAAGTTGCAGCTCCATACGCAGCCTTAATTATCCTGCCACACAAGTACAGCTCCCTGTATAGCCCACCTAGCATTCATCTTCGAGCTGTGCAGACTTCACAGTACTCGCGAACACTCACTTCATTTGCAATTGAAATGACATTCAATCATAAATTGACGTAGCTGTCGCAGGTAGTTGATGGCCTGCTTGTGCAAAGTTTGAGCTTGAGTGAAGGGTTAGTTGCAGCTCAGGCCATGCTGAGCGTCTGTCTGTGGACGTTTACTACAACTGTCACGGCAGCGTGGAAAATTACGAGGTCTGATGAGTCTGACCTTCACAGCCTCCTCGGACAGAATTGGAACAGCTCTATAAACCTCTATTAAACACAGGCAATTTATGTGGCTGTGAGACTCGGGTACTGGAAATTGTGCTTCAGTATTGTTTAGTAGTGTTGTCATTTCCTTTGTCATTTTTCAAAGCAGCTGTGATGTTTCACAACCCCATCCAGATCCGCCCCTGTCACTTTTTTAATCTGCATCTCAGACAGTAGCTCCAGCCGTGTGATGAGTGATGCGGCCGAGCTGGAAACCGCCGCTGATCTGACAACACATCCTCGTACTCCGGAAAAGCGCCGGATGAAAAACACTTTACTCCTCTGCTCCGTTCAGAAGCGAGGTCACATTAATATGGATTTCTCTTTCTCACCATCCGAGCTCTCCGCCTGCTATCTGTCTGTCTACATCTCCATTTTTGTTTCTTTCTTCCCCTTAAGCCAGATAAAGTTTAAATGCACTCAGCTCAGGGCTATAATCCATAAGAGATGGCAGCTTCTGTTTGCGCTCTAAGATGGGGGAGAGGGAGAAGGAGGAGAGTGGAGAGCGCAGACAGGCAGCAAAAGCCTTTTTTTAAGATGCTAGTGGTCGAGGCAATCAAGCACATCTTTGGCTAATGATCCGTGTGGCAGAGCGGGGCGCCGGAGTCCAGAGGGCTCGCACGTCTGATCACTCCCACCGCACACGTGAGGGCGGAGCTAAAATACCCTCATGAAGAAGACAAGCGGGGTGAGAGATGAAGGCCGGGGTGCATAAATTCAACAGGAAAAGATTCATTTAATAGAAATCAGCCTTCTGCTTTTTGTCTCTGTGTGTGTGTGTGTGTGTGTGAGACTTGAAGGGGAGTGGTTGCCTACAGGAAAGAGAATGGGTGTTGGTGCAATCCTCTACTACAAGGATACGCTTCGATTTAATTACGTTAGTGTGGTCCCACAGGTGTCATTTGCATGGCTCGGTGATTGACACCTTCTCTCCTCCTTGGGCTGCCTCTCATTTGTCTGATGACTCCCCCAGCTTCTCACAGCCAATTTTATAAAAGCTGCTAACAGGGATAAATACTTTGATGAGAATGCACTAATTTCTTACCCCCTCCTTTTCTCTCTCTTTCTTTCTCTCTCTCTCTCTCTCTTTCTCCATCCTGCAGAAAATCCAAAGGTACCTCTGCAAAGGTCACGGTCTCGGCAGAATATCAATTTCAGCTCGACGCGAGCCCCCACTTCCAAGGAGGCTCATTACGAGAGCGAGGCCCATTCATCTGTGGCGCGGAGATCAGCCCACCGCCCAGAGAGAGAGCAAGAGAAGGAGCGAACGAGAGAGCGAGAGCGTGAGAAGGCGCAAACTCCCCCCAGCCGCTCAGCTAACGGAGAGAGTGACGTGGAGGCTCTCCTAGCCCGGCTCCGTGCCCTATGATGACCTCGCCTACATTACCCAATGCTCTTTAACCTCTCTGTTCCATATGCGTCCAGAGTGGCCCTACTGTACAACTACAATTACAGTTCTAATGACTAAAGTCAAGTGCGAGCACCCAAACAGAAAAGTCTTAAAAATTAACCTTTCCTTTCACATGTCTCTGCCCTTTTGATCGAACAGGCATGTTGTTGTGAAGAAAGTGCCGCCGTTGTGCTGGCATTGACCAAATAGTTCAGTTCAGGCCAGTTTTGTTTAAGCATGGATATTTTTCACGGTTGCGAGCAAAGCACTAAGTTCACACTTCTCGAAATGAACAAAAGGAGACGCGCATTAGCAGACAGGTTTGTCAGCATAATTAAAAGGGAAAATTGTTCTCTACAAAGCAGCGGTACAGTGCTGTCAAAATGTTTCACGAGATCTTAAGCAGAAAACGGCATTTAAATGCTACAGCACCTTGTCTTAAATACACGTGGATATATCCTTTATTCTATGCAAACGTATTAAATGTATTTTCTAAAATAGTATTGTTTTCTTGGAATTGTTTCATCTTATAGAGTTGCTCAGCCCCATATGCAGTGATATGCTCAGAGATATAGCCTCAGCTTCATGGTATTTGGTATATTGATAGCACATCACACTATCATTATTCATGAAATACATCAGCTCTGTAAATGAAAAGAATATAGCTGGGTTTAGCATTCAATACATAAAATTAAAGCAGGAACCTGGTGCTTTTGCTGCTAACCTATGCCATTTTCTTAATAGTCTGTTAAATTCCATATAATCATCTTTTGACACTTGCTCAGGACCAAGCGCTCCGAAAGCAATTTTAGAAAAACCACGAGCAAGTCATGTTGAGTGATGAGTTTTTTAATTAAACCTTTTTTTCCCCCCTTTCTACATTTTCTTCTAATACAGTAATGGCCCACTAGTTCCCACGCCATACCTCGGTTTCTCCTCATCATAAAGCAGCTAGTCAGGCTGAAAGTGTGAGCTCTAACACGCGATTTCTTTGACGAAGCCAACCGCTGCATCCCAGCTACAGCATCATCCGACCTGTTGATTACACTTTATACAGCATGGCTTTTCCACCATATGAAAGGCTAATTATGGTATGAATTCTATACGACAGTAACTGCGTCTACATTTGTGTTGCCCAATCCTAACACCAGCTTCTTTAATCTTTTTGTTCATTGTTGTGTGTGCTAAAAGGGCTACATAATATACTGTCTACAGTAAAAGATTAGCTCTTATTCCACTGAAACACTCGACATTTACTCCATCTCTCTTAAGCTGTGCTGCATATTTTGTTGTGCAGTCTTTTCTACTGTTCTGCGAGTGAAAGAATCTTGAAATTAATTGACCTGTAATTCTCTTTCCTGTCACCATGGTATTATCTTGTCTTTTCCTGAATTAATAATAATCTCATGCAGCATTGTCTTCAAATTGAACATGACACCAGCGATAAAATCTTGATTTGGGTATTTCCTTAAATGTATTAAAAGCCCTGAATTTCTTTTCTATGTTGTGACTTTTATACGTCAAGCAATTGATTGCGTAGACTTTGTGTAAAAGGTTTGTCATATTTACATTAAAGAAAGCGAACACTGTTTCGGCTGTGTGTTGGTTCGGTGGTGGTGATTGTAACTGTGCGTAAGTGGACCTCATGTTGTTTTTGCACTTTTAAATGAGAAAAGTAAAATTGTTGTGCATGACGTCTGCGTCAGACCGTAAACACCGCCAGGCGCGTCAACCAGGTTTCCAGGTTATTTTGGTTCATTCGAAGAGACCAATGATTACGGTGTTTTCTACTTTGGCACAGAAGCACAGTGAGATTTGTGGAAAGTGTACTGATTTCATGCTCTCCAGGCTGGCAGGGGGCAATGCTAAAGCAGTTGCGGAACGCGCAGCGACAAGAAATCCATCTCTAGCTCATACACAAACAAAACGGAGCCACGTTTAGACGCTAAAACCGTGAAGACGTGCGTAGCTGGTGCAACGCACACCTCAACATGATGCAAGATTGTGTGTTCAGTGCCAATGCAAAGACAAGGGTTCTTTATGCCTTGTAGGTTTGCAGACATTTGACATCAGCGCCCATGTGATTGGTAGTGCTTATAGAGTATGGTGTCTACGTGTGTGCAGTTTAGCCAAGCATCCGATCTCTTAATATTATGCAATGACCTAACTTTAACTGGGTGCTGCCCTGGGCTACTGGCACTGTAGCCCACACTTTGGGCTGATTCATTACGAGAAGATTCACTGAGCCCTTTGAAACATGACTAAAATCAGATCACAGCACAGACATGGAGGACTGACTGATCATGCGTGGAGTTCACCCACATGTTAGTCTATTTGTAGGGATAACTACTTGTTCTCTGGCTCTGCCAGTCTCCAACATGTCCGAGTCAGTAGCTACAGAAAGGTCCCATGTAACCACATAACAGTTGGAGGGCATAGCCCATTAGCTCTTTTCAGGAAAACCATAACCAGCTGAGAGCCATGTGAATCAGAAGTGTTTGCAGAATATAGGGCTGTTAAGTCTGGAAAATATACAACCAAGGCTTCAGTGCATAGATGTTTAATAAGGATAGAAATTCTTTTTGTTTATAAGAATAACATAGAAGTAAAGTCTAGGAATTCTGTGTTAAAATGGAAGAAATTAGGAGTCAGAGGAGAAATAAATATTGTAAGCTGGCATTCTTGAACAGCTATTAGTCACCTCCAAAGTCCTGTATTACTATTCATATTTATAGCTGTCAGGCTTTTGTAGGAAGGAGTTTTCAAACAAGCCAGCTCAGATACATGCCATGTTATTGTGCCTTTAAAAAAAAAAAAAAACACAGCCAAAGTCCCTCAAAAAAATGTTAGATTCGGCTTCCCACAGAGCCGCAGGCATCATAACAGAAGTGATGTTGGATCACAAATTAAGCCAATGGTACCAAGCTCACTAGCTAGAAGACAAGCTCTTTTTAAAGGAGAAAGGTTTTGATGATCCACCCGGTGCTTAGTAACGGTGACTGTCCCAGTGATGTACACAATAAAGCTTATTATTTATGCATTTTACTTAATGTGTTGAGTGCAGCTTGGGACACGGCTCTAAATTCTCACTTAGGTAGTTGTACTTCCGTTTTGCTGCTGTCAGTTTCTTTCTCCTTCACAGTGTCTTCGGTGAGTAGTATGTGGTCGTCTTTTGCTACAAGAGAAGCCAAACTTCCTGAGGAACATGCTCAGTGAGCTGGATCCGGTGGCCCCAGACTCTACACCTTTGAAGCAATCTGTTTGAGGTTTCCAGAATATTTCTGAGTGAGCAGGATCCCGCTTCTTGGTAGGGACCATGAGATGTCCATTGGCAAATTTCAATTAACCCATAACCCTCAGGTGTCTACAACATCAGCTTTACCATGTCTAGGAGGAGTTTTAAGTTATGAAACTATACCATGGGAGAAATCATTATCATATGGTGGATGGAGAGCCACCATGTCACGGAGTCTTGTGTCCATCATATAGTTTCATGTACATGCATCAAATTTGGCAGGCATCTAGAAATGACTGGCTTCTCTGACCCATCTCCGCTATATTGCTCCTAGACGGCTCATTGGATTCATACCAGATTTACAGCTATTGGATAAGACGGTAACAATAATGATAGCTACCTGCCCAGAGTGTCCTTCTTGTATAGCACAGAAAGACTGGCTTTTTCACCCATCTCAGATAAGTAGAAATGAACTCTCTTAGTTGTTTTCTTGTGTTAATCTGGTGATAGCACCAGATAGCCTGTCATGTGGCTATATTTTTGCATTATGCCCGTATCTGTCTTAACACCTCCTTAGAAAGATTCCTTAGGAAATAAAAGATCACTTCGGAATTCACTAATCAGTGGCAGCCAAAAAATAATAATATTATATAGAGAGCAGCACGAATGTTTGGAGCATTTACACTGCATACTGTCTCAACAACCAAGACTCCAGTGCATAAATACCCAACTGAATAAAGGGTTGTTTATACAATGGCATTTAGTTTAGAATGTAGAGCCACAAACAGGAGGTGTTGGCACTAAAGCTTTGGCAGACAAAGCCAATAGCATGCGTGTAAATATACAGACAGAACTTTTCTGCTAGCCAGAAAGGTTGATCCTGTTACAACATAACTTGGTGCAAGTGTCTTGGCAGCCAACACTTTGATGCATAAAAAATTATTTTGCCGGAAAATAAAGTGAGGTATGTAAGATTTAAGATTTATTTCTTTCGGCCCTCACTAAGCCTTAGCTGCCAAGGCCACTTGCATGTGTGTGCGAATGCAGAGATGCATTGAAACTCTGCCAGGAGCCAGAAAGTTTGCTGCCATTACGTGTAAACTGCCCAAGCAAGACTTGGCAACTTCAGTGCATATATGTTTTACTGGGGGAAAATGATCTGTAACGCAAATTGCCCGAGACGACTTTGAATGATGAAAGGACTTCTTTAGAAAAAGGAATGTCATTAAGCCCTCATTAAGCTGTAGCTTTTAGCTCGTCAGTATTTCAGTTGCAGTCCATAAGCACTTAAGTCCAGTATGTTTACTGCTCAAAAATACCTGGTTCAATTTGCAAGTTAATTACCAGACTTAATATAGCTGCAAGAGCAATCACCAAACTGTGCTGGACTGCGATCCGGGCTGGAATTGGGGAACCCAAATGTAGAGAAACAATTTTGCTGGTTGCACCGCAACACCTTGGCAGCCAAGACTTTGGTGTGTAAATACAGAGACGAGCTAAATATGACTGTCCGCGTTGTTTGACTCTCATGCAAGGATTAGCAAAAAAGCTGAGATGACAGAGTTTTTTATTCCACATGCATATATAGACGTGTTATATTTTTACCCAGCTCTTTGCACAAGCGTGAATGCAGCACTGCCCACTGGTGGTCTGGAGCAAAAGAAGATCAAACGGAATTAACATTTCACTCGTCTGTTTATTCAGAAAACTCATTTGATGCCCCAGCTGCTGTATGAGGATTGTATGCAGGTGAGCATGAGTGAAGGAGAATTGAGGCACCTACAGTGATGAAAGACCCTGCTACCCATTTTCAGACTGTTTATTGTATTATAAATAATCATTACGGCTGTTTCTAAAAGGTGTGCGCTGCAATTTAATTAATCCAGGGGAAATGCGCCGTGCTAACTCAAATGATCCCTACCCCCTTCATACCCTCCGCAATATATCTTTGATGCTAGTGGGACTCGGAAGTAATTTACGCTGTGATTATTTATATTTGCCTGTGTAAGCAGTGTAAAATGAAGCCACGAGTGCTGGTACAGCACCTTCCCAAACTTAAGCCAGGCTTAATTGCTTGGTTACACAAAAGAGCTTTTATGATTTAATCTTGTACGTCATCACTGTATTTGCTATCCTGGATTTCCTTCCATCAAGGATGTCTTTCCTCCTGTATTTCTTGCTGCATTTTTGGTGCTTTTTGAGCTGGGGTCAGTAGGAGGCCCACTCTTAGGCACTGATTGCTGAAGCTGGCTCCATGCAGAGCTAATTTGGCCCGTTTGTGCAGTGGCTGATGGAGCCAGCCTGCAGGAGACCTTGTTTTTCAGAATGTCACTCAAAGGCCGACAACTAAATGTCATACTCCCGTAAAGTGTGGTGTTTTTTATTTTTTATTTTAATTATTTAACCATGTAATTATACAGTCACACATAATAATGCTCAAGCTTTAGCATTAAGTGCTTTAGTCATGATGTTCTGCCTTTTTTTCCCCAATGGTAGATTTTACAAGGTTGCTATAGGAGATAGAGCAGACACGATGCACTGTAGTTAGGCAATGTGCTCAGGTTTCCAGCCTCTGTGTCTGTATCAGGGTGTGTGCCAGGATATGTCAGCAGCATCATCCATTTTTCTTTCTAGGCAGTGCAGCGTTCCAGGATTGTTCTGTTGTGTGTTTCCCTCTGCAGTAATGAACCTACAGCGTCACTCCAGCCGAAACACTGTTATTCTTCAGTACCACGTACCAGGGACGGCATTGGACAGCATCTACTTCCATTAATGCAATGTGCTTACTGTAACAACTCTATCATTACTACTCTCACACCGGCACTGGGTTCAGGGAGGTCAGGAAACGAGGCATACTGTACTAGACAGAAAATGATTGCTGTATGTGAATTCGCTCTGCTCCCTGCTTCTGTTTGCTTAGCGTGCAGCACGTTTTCCTCTCTCTGAGTGGAGACATGTTGTCTACAGCTCTTCCAAAATGGACAGGGACTGGAATGAAAAACAGCTTACGCTTCTTACATTAGAGCAGTGTGTTTAGTGTAATCGACTGCTGCGTTACTGCTCTGCTGCTATTGTGCGACCAAAGGAGGACAGGGGGAGAGAGCTGTAGCTATTAACTCTCTCTCTCTCTCACTCACTCACTCTCACCCTCAAAGAGATTCTGGGACAGAAATAGAGACGACTCATTTGGGTGCGGTTTGAGACTTTGCCTCATCCTCTGGGTGGAAAATAACTTGTCACAATGAGTTAATTCGTAGTGACAGCCAGCCTTGTAGAGAGACAGTTGTTGGGAAGATAGTTATAAAATCGCCAAGAGTGCTCAACTATTTCCATGACCTCTCTTGCATTTGCCTGCATGTAACGTGTTAGAAATCAGATTCCGTTTCTAATATGAATGAATACGTGTCGGCGCTTCTACATACTTAATGGATTTTTGAATAAATGAGCATGTGGACAAGTTTCACGCTGTTAGAAACACTCAAAACAACTTTATTTATTTCCTTTTTTGCCGACAGTCGAGATCTGCTGGACAGGCAAACGTCTACTAACAAACTAGAAAGTTAGTAAAGATCTGGCTATCTTGCTACATTAGCTCTCCACATGAACACAGCCTGTCGAACAACAGAAGAGAAATGGCTAGGGCTGAACGCACTGGGCATCTGGTGATTCTGGACAAGCCTTTATGCATCTCAAGCTGGCATCTCTGTAGCACTCCTCTACAAGACAATGCAGAAAAGGAGCAAAACAAAGCAGTCAACAAAAGCAGGCAAAGTAAACACCTCTCTCCCGAAACTTAATTCTTTTCCCCCCTTTAACAGTTGTGCATTAAGTTGGCTTGTGTAGTAAAGAGGAACGGAACATATTGTCTAACAGATTGCAGTCTGCTTAGCCTTAATTGGCAGTGGACGAAAGAGACAGTTTGGACAAGTGATGTTGATTCAGGGTCAAGCTCTGCTCAAGTGTGATTAAGAATATGCATCTTTGCTTTCATTTGGTGTTCCTCTGTAAAACAGATGTATTGATTTAGCATAGGGTCAGATTATGAGGTTAGTTATTTCAAGTCCAGTGAACAGCTAGTGTGGGTGTATTTCATTTATAGGCAGGGAAAGTCAAGTCTTAGTCAAGTCTACTCTTTACTTATAGGCCCTGATTAACCACAGGTTTCTTATTAGACCTCATATTGGACCTTGAGTTGGTTAATGTTGAGGTTAAGGGTTAGGAACTTCCTGTTAACACACGTAATTTCAGGGAGTGTCATGTACTGAAGTGGGGGTCGTGTGTGTCTGCGAGACCCTTCTCAAAGTTCTTTTAAATTACTTTTATTTTACTTACTTTGAAATTAGTTTGTTGCCTATAGATAAATGAACATACAAACACGGCACTTGGTTCAATCTATAACCCTGACCATTCTAATCACTGTTCACGGTTCACTAATGTTATCTGCCTAGCTTGTTGCTAACGCTACTCACTATCGTCCGCTGTTGGTGCTGTGCTGCAATTTCAGTCCAAAATGTTGCATGAATGTTTGAAGGTCACTACAGTAGAACAGCACCAACAGCTTCTCAGACCTGAAAATACAAAAGTGCAGTTAAAGTAGTTAAATTTAACAGAGCAAACAACAGGCTTTTTTCTTTGTTTGTTTTCTTTTAACTTTGAATGTTGAACGTCCAGAGGTGGGAAATAACAGAATTACAACTTGCAAATTACCACTTACATTAATGCAGCATAAGCCGAGTGGGGCTTTAGGAATGGCGATTAGATGCACAAATAATATAATAATACCATTTGCTAGTCTTACTAATGATCAAATGAATGCCTCGATTAAGTTTATAGTAAGTTTCATATTAGATATCGACCGCAGGTTTGAACCTCCATTGACAACAGTATTTAAGCAAAGCTGTTGAAATGATCATATGCATCCAGTTATATATTTCTTAACAAAATGCACACACACACATTCATATTTATGTATTGGTATTTTATTTTGACCAGTTTTTCAACCGGTCTAACTTCCTTTAGCCTGTGTCTCTTGGAGACTAACAATGGTTATTGAGAACATTTAGTGCATGCAACAACCTCATCTACATGACGTATCCTCCCCATACTGCCACAGACGTCATTCACTCAGTTATTCTTTGTAAATCACTGATTAAGCTCCTCAGAGCTCAGAAATGTCTGCGATACCTTACTGGCACGCTAGACTCTTAGGGCACATTTACAACCAATTAGTCCGTTTGCTGATTCTGAATCAGAGCTAAATTAATACTTTTGGTTTGTTTGCCATTTGGTTTCACATTGCACATAATTAAATGAACCAGAAAGTAAAATTGGATGAGGGATGTGCGGGGAAGAAAACATACTTGTAAAACTCATAAACAGCATGGAGAACATGGAGACGCCACTAAGTAAATGATTATTTAATCGTACTAATATTTTAAAACATTTAGCGTGTCGCATCCAGCGTTTATTTTCTCTCATCATTTGATGGTCCAAATATCCAGAGCACATGGCATTTCTGCAGCTTTTACAGCTCAGTCCAGCTCTGCCAATATAACAGCTTGCATCTACATAAAAATGTTGCCCACAACCCAAAATACATGACATGTTTGGTTGACTTCCTGCAGTTGGCACAATTCGGGATCGAATCGTTTTCGTACTGCAATCAAACCATGTTAGAGTTTGCTTGGAACCGGATTGAGACCATCTCGCTCAGATGCTCTCAGTACGGTTGTCTGGGTCCACGCTCAAGTATGATTGCGGTCTTCTCACCTGCCTGAATGAACTGAACTGATGAGGAAACACACCAGGGTTAAATTCAAATGGAATAAATGCTGAATGTGTGAAAGCACAATTAGATCATTCAATAGGAAAGATGTGTGGAAAAACAATATGTCCGACCTGAAAGCTCCCCCACTCCCACCAGGCCATGCCAAAAGATTCCACTGTGACGAGGACAAGGTGCTTTACCCTTTGGATGTATATTGGAGTACAGTGTAGTCAACACAGATGGTACTGCTTCAACCTGGCTCAGTCAGGAAATACATGCTAGAGGAATGGAAAACTGGCAAACTGTTCACTAGTCTACTTCCCGACTGGGGTATGACTCCTTTTCCTCTATTTTCATCTCTCTCTGTCCTGATTGAGTCATGCCCTTTAGATACGGACCTCCATGAAAATACCAGACAGATTTTAATAACACCTAAAAATGATGCAGGTAGGCGGCTTGTGTCTCGCCTTTCTTTGTAAACAAGCTTGTTAGCTGATATGGTCTGTAGGGAGTTTGTCCTTTTAGGAGTTAGAAGCCCTGGCAGATCCCATGGTGTGTAGCTCTGGCTCTGTCACACTTCCAGACTTCCTGTGTTTAAGTGTTTGTCTGATCCTCTTTCGTCTCGATGAAGGTTTTGTTTTTCTCCACCCGTGTCTACTGCTCTCGTCTCAAAAACATGGTCCTACTGGCTTTCACTTTGATCACCACCCTGACCTTCACTGATCCTCGCCCCCCTTCTTCTATTTCCTGTTCTTGTTTTATATCACGTTCCTCCCATGGATCCTACTGCACCATTGGGACAAAGAAGCCTGCTAGCTTGTTTTTCTGGCTTAAGTTCTTTTCCAAATCATCATGCATGTTCCTGCTTGATAAATGGCCACTGAGATTTCAAAGGTCTTTTCACTTTCAAGTGCTGCTTACCGCAGTTTCTCACCTCTTTACGCTTCATGTCTCTCAGAGAGTTTAGGCTTATAGGGCCAATCTCAGCTCTAAATCGTGCTAAACACGGAGTCACCCGATTTGGAATTGGCTGTTTATGATTCGGGATCATCCTCCTCTCACTCCTAATTTGTTTGCATCTAAAGGACAGGTATGTAATAAATTAGTGTTTATTATGATGTATTTATATTTTTAACATGCCCTGTCATCGGTGCATTTCTGCCATATAGTTGCTCATTAAATGATTGCTGTTTTTAGAGCATTTTACTTCTTGTAAAGACTCTGTCCGTGTAGCTCATGTGTGTTGCATTACAAATAGGCAATTAAAATGCTTGTCTTTATGCCATTGCTGTGATTTGCACATTCAATTCTGGTCACAATTCTAAAGAAGTTGTTCTTCAGTGAGATCCATGAAGCAAAGCCATAAATACTGTGTCTATTTGTTTTTAAGTTTAATTTAATTTATATAGCACTTTTAACACAAACACTGTCACAGCAGCTTCCAGATATACATTTTGATTTATCCCAAATGACCAAGCCAGAGACAACAGTGGCAAGGAAAAACTCCCTGAGACCTCAAGAGGAAGACCTCAGGAACCAGACTCAAAATGGAGCCCATTCTCATATAGGTAACACTGGATTAGTGCGATTATAAATCATTTCTCTTCTATAACTGCATAAATGGCTTTTTTCTTTATTTAAATTTTTTTAACAATTACACTATATTTACGATTTATTTTTTATTTATTTCTATTCAAATAGATATTTGCCTGTTTGGTCACTTGACTTGAATGTGAACAAGTCAGCATATATACATGATCATCATTATTCCAATACCAATTTTAATTAAAAAAGTTTTCCGCAATTCAGCAATAAAAGGTTCCAATGGTTTGATAAATAGGCAACATATTTTTATACACATTTGATGTATTTATTAAATATACATTTAACTTATATTTGACTAGTTCAATTATATTCATAAAAGAAATCTGCGCTGGAGTTATTAAAAAAAAAAATAGCCACATGGTTACATAATTGCTTGATAATTTTTAAAATCTTAATTTGTCTTTTGTCACATTTTGTCTTTTGCATATTTATGTAAGAGCAGCTTTTGTAAATGAACAAAAGTCAGTGGTCATTATCCTTGCTTAACACAGGGAAGGTGGACATTTTGTTTTTTTCATACTGACAGGCTGGTCAGATTCACCCCAGATGGATTGTGGGAGAGGGTCACCCTGTCCACTCTGCACGTGTCAGCCCACGTTCCAAGAGGTTGGGCATTCAAACTTGCAAGGGCAGGTCACCCCGAGCAGCCATGGGGCATCGCTCAGAGCAGATCGGATGAAACGAGGTCATTGTGCCTCGATGACACACCAAAGTGCTTGTCATCTCTGCCTGGTATGACCTAGCCTAACAAGGAGGACTTGTTAACATGAGCATAAGCATAGTTGTTAGCACAGCCTACTGCTGCAGTATGAAAGTTAGCTGGAGGTTGTGGGGAAATTGCTAAAGAGATCTCCCTTTGTAACCAGCTGTTGCGAACTGAACGATGGGCATGGGCATGGAATTATAACATGCAGTGTTGCCTGCAGTATTCATGGCCCACAATCAACCCACCAACAACCTCACATTCTCTCTAACACACACACACACACACATACTGACCTAAAGAAGCTGATCAGGCTTTCTGAAGTTGGAAAAAACCTCTTTGAGGAAATTGGCTAGACCGAGCAGAGCTGCAGGCTGCCAGGGCATAAGCAGTTCTATCAGAGTGGAGCCAATGTTATACAATGACAAACAAGCGTTTAACGAGAATAGCCTTTACTGAATCCGAAACCAATTTTGTTTGCCTTCGTATCTTTTCTGTCATGCGGTTATGTAACCTTCCACATTGCTCAGCGTCAGGACAGTGCTGACCGTTTATTTCCTTTCATTTAATAATTTAAAAAAAAAAATCCTAAATAACGAAATAAATACATTTTCCTTCTCAACCTGTAAAATAATTTGTATAAAGATCAATAAAATGACTCATTTTAAAGAATTGCATCTCAATCTAACAGCTCTGACATTAAAATGCATTTCTCAGGACTGACAGTGAGCGAATGCTAATATTGTAGTGATGAAAGGTTTATACGGCGTAGATTCAGTGATCTTCGCTTTATATGCATATGTTCATTAGACGAGATCTTTTCTGATTTGAAGCGTTCATTGTTTTGGAAAGTTGATCACCAAATTTATCATGTTTGCCCCATTTCTGAAACCAAAACCATGCCCTTGAAGATATTTATCGTTGGCATTAATTACAGTGCTGTTGTGTTTACTGCAAAGCTAGTATGACCGCTAGCATCTTTCCACTGGTATTAGTCAAGTATCATGATACACACTACATACACACTACAAATGTTTCTCATTTGAAATTGAAAAGAGGTTATGTTATAGATCTCTCTCTCTCTCTCTGTCTGTGCTGTTGCAGAGGCCAATAATTCAAATGCCGTGGTGGCGAGGAATGTTAATGTGAAGTGTCAGCCTTTGATCTCCATGGCAGTGATGACAGCGATGGGGAGCACACAATGTTTCGGAGAGGGTCTTCAGGGATTCATTATCCTGTTTGTGAGCCGTTTTAATGAGGAGGGAGGACACTGCCCTCAGAAACAGTCAAAACAGCAAAGCATAAAGGCAGTGTGCACAAATTACCACAAAAGGGCTGTGATTTTTTTGTTTCAAATACTAATTACTCTTTAAGATCTTTCAAACTGATTTCCCGCTCTGAGCCAACTGAATTTCAGTGGAAGCTGCAATTATGTTACGTGTTCATTTGTGTATGAACTCTCCCCCTCTCCGTACATGTGTGTGTGTGTGTGTGTGTGTGTGTATAATGTAAGCCCCTAGCTGAACGGTGTCAGACAGCCAATAGGAAAGACATAAAGGACGCCCGAGCCTATGAGTGCCATCTGACCTGGTGCATTTCAACCCCGAATGACTCTGCCTTACCTGAAGTGAGGAAACAACATATCTGTTTATACTCCTGCTTCTTCAGGCCACTATAGATCATTCTGCATGTTTAACCAGCAGTGGCTTAGTTCAAGCCATTAATCACAAAAGAACTGCAGGACAAGGAACCACTTTATTTATATTCAGGAGAATGTGCATAGTAATTTGCACATAGTAACTCTAAGGGGTATTTAAATATCACAAAAAGAGGAATGTGTGCCCGTGCTGTTTTGTGATTAAAGTCATTTAATGCCAAAGAACCCAAACTGTGAAGATCTTAACAGCCTGCTCACTCAACACTGAACTAAACACACAGCATTGCACTAAATAGGTTCATTCTTAGTCATTTCTTGATTTGAAATGGTTAAATTCAGTACATAGAAACTGGTGATGACACGTTTTATTTATTATGCTTATTTATTTTCAGAATATGGCAAATCAAGCATCATGTCAAGGACTCACCAAGAAGTACTGTTTATTGTTCAGCAGGAATCCGGAGCAACAAGTCCTGTAACCCTTAGACACACCCATAATCAGAAGCAAAAAATGCTTTGGGGTTGTTTGGTTTTTTATATTATTTTCTTCCAATTTGGTCATTTACCAAAATGCATCCCATCGTACAACAGTTACCCATCACGGATGGTGAAGACCAGCACGTGCTTCCTTGGAGACACATGAAGCCAGCCATTATCCAACTGCAGCTCATGCTCTATCACAGTGCAGCTGAACACACTCAGAGGAAAACTCTAAATGCCCTCTTTCAAATACATGACAGACAACACAATAGGTTAGTGTCACTTTGATTGACATGGGAGAGAGAGTGGCATCATCCTCTCCACCCAGAAAGCAGACCAATTTTCTCTCTCAAACTCTCTTAACATCCCATTCCTGATTTAGTCCCTCCTTTGCTGTAACCTCCAGCCTTCTCTTCTGGGAAGACGTTCCACTAGATTTTGGAGCGTGGCTGTGGGGATTTGTGCACTTTCATCCATAAGAGCATTAGTGAGGTCAGGTGAGGAGGTCTGGGGTGCAGTTAACGTTCCAGTTCATTCCAAAGGTGTTCAGTGGGGTTGAGGTCAGGGCTCTGTGCAGGACTCTCGAGTTCTTCCACTCCAATTCTGACAAAACGATGTCTTCTTGGAGCTGGCTTTGTGCACAGAGACATTTTCATGCTGGAACAGCTTTTGGCCTCTTAGTTCCAGTGAAGGGAAATTGTAACCCTACAGAACACAAAGTCATCCTATACAATTGTGTGCTTCCAACTTTTTGGCAGCAGTTTGTGGAAGAACCACATGTGAGTGTGATGGTCAGGTGTTCATATACTTTTGGCCTTATAGTGTATTTAAGCATATTATATTCATTTGTTTGGAACAACCTTTATGTTTGCACTAGCTTGTATACAGAATGTAATACTTTTATACCATGTATCTGTCTCATGGAGTCATGTGTAATACCACTAAGTGTAATCATTCATTTATTCATTCATTCATCTTCATCCTAGTCAGGCTCATGCTGGCTCTGGAGTCAATCCCGGGAATACACCCTGGATGGGATGCGAGTCTACAGTATCACAGGTTCATATTCAGACACTTGTTCACACCTAGCCCTTTAAGAAATGCTAGCTGATATATATTAGCAGGATAATAGTCATGTTCTTCTTGGCATGACTCTTGACTCAACACACTGCCATGCAATGAAATGTCAGGTAAAGTCGCTCATTAACACACCGCGGGTATTCACCAAACACTGATGGGCGAGCGGAGAAAGATCAGAGCCGAAGCCGTACTGTTTCTGTGGCTCTCCCTGGCATATGAATGACGACTTCTGATAAACTGCAAGTGGAAACACTCCACCACCTACTCGACTCACGCCTGAAGTTTATAGATACATGTTTAATATTTACGAGCCATAATTTGCCAAGAGCCTCGGATTAGCGCACTATGCTTCAGCAGTGCAAATATTGGAGGCTGATATCAAAAAGACTCGTTCCAGACATCTCGAGCAAATTTGTGGCTGTAGCGAATGACTTAGTATAGATGAAGCTTAATGAGGGGGAATTAAGATGGAGAGAGCTGTAGGCCACAGGGCTAGTTTCAGAAAAATAAGCCGAGCCGATGTCTGATCTCGTATGCGAACTCCCTCCACGTCGTTTCCAAATCCCTATCTTTCCAAGGCGTTATGTAAAACAAGGCAGCGTTATTAATATGTATAGCCAGGCCCGACTCCTGTAGCACTCGGTTGTCAAGAATGCTTTGTAACAAGTATTTCCGGCTACTGCCTTTAAATACATTATCAGCAGTACAACATGTTATGAGCTTCTCATCCTGCATGGAATTCTTAATAAACAGTATGCGGTGCAGGGAACTTACGGAACAATCGCACACACACAGGTACAGTCACTTCATCGTCTGTGCTCATGCTCCTCTCTCCTACTCTGTTTAAGGCCACAATTCTCAGCTGCGTATTGTTTTTACAGCCAGAGCGGTTCATACACAAGACATTCCCTACACATACAAAACACATGCAATCCAACAGAGAAGAGACAAAGGCAAATAAAATCAACAAAAACTCCCCAATTATATCTGAGTCACAGACCACGAGAGGTGAACATGTATGCTAATTATGTCCCAAGTTATGTAAAATGGTTGCATTGTGAGCGAATCCAAGATCGGTTAGCCATTCAGGTTTTAATGGGTGCCTAATTGCTCCTTTCCCGTTAGTCGTAGACTATTCATGTGAAATTAGCCTGTGATTCAGAGTGTGCATAAGCGCCACGGAGCAGCTTTGATGTGCTGCTTCTGACTGCTGTGGCAAGTGGCAGCTCTAATTTAGAGAAAACAGCACTCCGAGAGTGTTGTGCGGTTGTGACAGTGAGAGGCGATTTTAAAAAATTTTTTTTTTAATTAACCCATCTTCTGGAACTAAAATGTAATGGTCATAATATCCAATTAGATAGCATCTATTAGTGAAAACAATGAGGATGTTTATTAAGTTTAGTAGTTTTCCCAATCAATATATCAGCTTTCTCATAGAAAGCAATCAAACTGAAGGCAGGTCAGGAAGAGAACTAAACCATGTTCATTATTCTTCTTATTATTATTAGTGGTTTTTTAAATAAAATCTTTTTTCATCCTCAGTTGTTTTTTTGTTTTTTTTACTTATATAAGATTTTTTTTTATTTATTTATTTTTTCTTTGGAGAAAAGCCTTTGTCCTGATTTGGGTCACAATGGATCCAGAGCCTGTGAAGGGAACTTTTCATAGCATATAGGACAACACCACATGGCACCATGTGCATTCACACCTAGGGGCAAGTCTGATGGTGTGAATGTTCTTGGACAGTGGGAGGAAACCAGGGAATACAGAGGAAAAGCTTGAACACATGGAGAACATGAGAGAAAATAAACAATAACCCTTTGTCTCCACGAGACCTGCCTTTTATTTGTTGGACGTTGTTAGTGGTGGGGGAGAAGGGTGTATATGGAGGTGCAAAAACTCACTATTGCCTGGAATATAACACAAACTTGCAAATGATTTAAATGTGATGGTGGGTGAGGCTTAAGGAGGTTTGGCCTGTACAAAAAAAAAGCATTGTTTCACACAGATCCATTCTAACATCTGTTAAACGTTATTCTTAAAATAAAACAACATAAAAACAAGCGTACATTCCAAACCACTAAAAGGTGTAAGGGTTGTGGATGAAATCAGTGCCATTGCCTTGTTTAGTGCAGACAGTAGACACTTGAGCTGTTGGAAGAACTTGGTACACTTTTTTGAAGCCAGCAGTGGAGCTTGGCCTTGAGAACATGGCTTGCAATAAGTTAGTTGCTTCCGCATTACATTTTCTTGGTGAAGTTAATAAAATGATCCTTTTTTTTCTCATTTCTCCCAGATTAATGACACGAGGAGGAAGAATGGCGGCATACAAAGTGGCGGAGATGACTGCAGAGATTTGAAGAAAGTCAAAACAATCGCTCAATATAGCACACATGAATGGAGCACAGAGAAGTCTCGTTAATGTGTCACGATCAAAGCTGAACTAGTTTGGAGGAAAATGTCATCAAGGTAACATTTTCATTGCTTCATTATTTTTAAATAGCTTTTAAGCGATTGAATTATCACTGTCATTCTGGCTTTCCGTAAAAGCCCATGTTGGAACAATTTTAGTAAAAAAAAGAAAATTGCTGCTATCT
>JAQMYM010000007.1:2844747-2856656 GCA_030014255.1 Parauchenoglanis ngamensis
CACACACACACACACACACACACACACACACACACACACACACACACACACACACACACACACACACACACAAGAGAAGACGATATGACCCATCCTCTTTCAAATTGCACACTTTTTCTTCACGCTTCATCTTTCCACTTGTTCTCCAAGCCATCTTTATTCACAGCTCTTCTCTCTCTCTCTGTCTCTCTCTCTTTCACCTTTTGTTATTGCATGTCTCTGTCTTTCACCTTTCTCTCTGTAAGTTATTGGAAGTAGCTCCCTCTGTTTCTGTTATCAGAGATGGAAAACACACACACACACACACCCACCCAGAGCATTGTCTTCTGATGTGGAAGTTAAATACTAACCACTGTCCTAGAAAACTCCCTTTAATTTCTCTCTCTCTCTGTATATGTGCATCTCTTGCATACCTGCATCAATTTTTTTTAACTGTGTGCGCATGTGTCCAACAGTTAATCATAAGTTTGTTTTGCAGGTGGTTTTGCCAGTGGAATGTACAGAGAGGGGAATGAGTGGCCAGTTGGAGTGTGAGCGCAGCTGGGGAGACGTACACTGATGCTGCTGTTAATCTGTTAATCCGTACAGATGACAAACAGTACAGATGAACACTAAGCCCTGTCCTCCACAATCCCTTCCACAGCTCACATATGAAGTCCACATTCTGCAGTTACATAAAGGGGGTCACATCAGTGCAGTGTGTATCTCAGAGGCAGACTGGCCTGATTACCTCCATTACAAACAGTAGGGATTTGATTTATTCTGCAAACTGTTCGGTGATCTGGCATAGCAGTGCATGGCTATTAGGAGGAATTTAGTGGAAGCATGTATAATCTTTATATATTATAAATCATTTACTGCTTGCTGACCTTGTTTACTCCAGTGGACCAAAATAAGAAAACAACAGCAAAACCCACACAAACAAATAAGTAAATATAAGAAAATAAGAACATTTTTGTTGTAAAATCAATTCTCTTTCTGGAAAAAAGATGCATCAAAATATTAATAGATCTGAAGTAATGATTTAGTTAGAACAATAAAATCACAATATTTCCCCCCACAAATAAAGGAAAATATCCAATTTAACAGGAAACAGAAAACTGAATCAAAAACAAAGCAGTAGAACATTGACAGTTGTGTAAGTTAGGCCATGGTAGTAATAGTTCAGTTCAGTGTTACTTCCCCAAAAACTCACACCTTCACACACCTATACTTTTCATTAAAATGCTAATATTGATCGCTGAGTTTAGCACACCAAATCTCCTGTATGATCTAACACCGCACATAAGATCTCCTTGCCTATGCAGCTTTACAAGGGGCTTTGTCATATTTACATATAAAGGGCATACATTTACATATTTCTGTGTAATCACAGTCTAATCCTGTACCTTTACTCATGCTTGTCCTCAGGCAACGACATCATCATTTGATAAACATGAAGTGGAAAAAGGTTCATGATCGAGTACCAGAATGAGTAACACAGGACAGGTACTCCAGGGAGGGATGAGACCGCGCACACACTGTCTCTCAGTCAGAGCATGGAGATCCACAGGGTTTAACCTGGCCTTGTTAATGAATTAATGACACGCACTCACATGCTCAGGGGGACTTCATTAGAAGATAATAAGACATGTGGGCTCAGTGGGTGGTAGATATGATGGGAGGGCACTGGAGCTTTGAGAGCTGGAGAGGTGGAGGACATAATTAATGCATTCTCAGATGGGCTGCTGATGTAATGGATCAAAAAGTAGCCTTCAAAACTGATCTGATCAATTCGAGGGCCTGATCAGTGGCCTGGCACAGTTCAGCAAATGGAAGATTTTACCCAAACCTTTGCTTTTTGGCTTTCACAAGCTTCTCACAATAAGTTGCTCACCATTCCTCCTGACAGACGATGCTCAGATACACTATTTAGTTCCGTCTACAATTTTTCTATGATATTCAGGTCCGGGCTTTGTGATGGCCACTCCAAAACTTTCTGTCTGTTGTCTTGATATTTTGCATCAGTATTTCTAGATAGCCCTCTTTCTTATAATGCAATCTATTTTCTGAAGTTTCCTTTCTAGCAAAATAACCCACAACATGATGCTCCCACCCCATGCTTCACAGTTAGGAGGATGTTCTCAGATTAAGTTTTTCCTCCATACATAATGCTGGTCATTATGGCTAAACAGTTCAATTTCTGTTTGTAAACCAGAACACTCGTCAAACAAAAGACAGATCACTTGCAAACTTTAGTCATTTTAAGCCAGTTTTGGAATAGAAGATTCTTCCTTGTGCATCAGCCTTTCAAGGCAATGACAATATGTGACTTAATGGTGCATGTTTGGCACCTGATGCTCCAGCTCCTTTACCAATTCCTTTGGTCTTGGCTGAGTTGCTTGGCTTGTCCCATGGTACCAAAGGGTACAAAGGCACTAGCTTTATTCATAGGCCTTTTTCCAGCCACAGATGCACTTCATACTAACTCGTAATTATACCATATACCAATCAGAAGCTTGTAAAAATCGTTAAATTAATTTCTGGAATCTGCCTGATTGTTTAAAGTGAGAGTGTATGCAAACCTTTGACCCACTGGAATTCTAATACAGTGAATTAAAGCCTAAATAAATCTACCTTTATTTGATTGTTTTAAAATGACCTCTGATTTGAACAAAGTAAACAACTGACTTTCCAAAAGATTGAGTATCTTTAGACTGGAAGTATATAAACTTTCTGTCTTAAATTTGTCAAAGTGTTGCGAGATTGTTTTTTTTAAAAATTCCTATATGTATAGTGTTTCAGGTTTTCTTAGTGGTGGGGCTGATTACACATGGAAGAATCAGTCTGGTTGGCTGTGGTCCATCTGTTGGCTGGGATTTAATTGGGCGCAGCTAGTCAACCGAAACAAGAACTAAACTCTGACAGGTGCCCTGCGTGGAGGTGGTCCAATAACAGAGATCGTTTCCTCCGTCCCTGCTGAGAATATTTGTTAATAAATCCATAAAGGTCATTGTGTCAAAATCTTGTATGTTGCCACCATTTATAAACTCATTATTTATGTAATGCACAGAAATATAGACGATCAGGTATGTTGGTGCAAACACCATGGTGGTAAGTATGGTGGAAAGCAGAGTTTATTTACTCAGAATTGCTGTGACTAAAGTTTTAACAACACACATCAGTATATGGCCACTGTCTTTCCTCTCTCCTTCATCTCCCTCACCTTTTACTCATCTCCCCTGGCTCACTAGTTGCCATTGGCCTTTGATGGAAACACACACTCTGTGCCCCCTCTGTTACATTAATTGCCTTTGCACCCCTGTGGACACAGTATGTGTGTGTGTGTATACCGTATGTGAGAGAACTACATGCTCAAGGTCAGTGTATGTGAGTGTGTGTGCCTGTAACTGCTGTCTCTGGCCTCAGTGCTGTAATTGTAAGTCCTGTGGGACTCTGCTCTGTTGCCAGCCTGCACCCGTGGGAGCTCACCCACATGCCTCACCTGTAAAATATAAAATCGTGTTTTAATGCCACTCTGAATGCCCCGTGTCGTACTTCGCACGTCAGCAAACATGACTAGGGCCAAAAACAGCAACTGCAAGAATGAATAAAAAAGCTGTTTAAATTATTACTTCCTACGCATACGTTCGTTGTTTGATGTCTATTGGATCAAATATTAACGACACGCTATAATCATTCTTTCATTATGGCTTTTGATCGAGGCAAACAGCATGAGGTGAACCGAACATGCCTTGTAATGATAAGCTGATATTCCATATTGACACACGGAATGAGGAGGAGGAAAAAATGAACAGATTGTGTGAACTGGACCCATACACACATACATGTGCACACACAGTGGGTTTGTTTAAGCCTCAGGTCCGCAAACAGTGTCCGCAATATGGTTACTTTCAGTCTCTCCATAGCCTCTGTGTGCTCATGTTCACTCTGCCTTCTTCAAGTCACATGATCAATAGGAAGGACTGGATTTACTGTATATTTATCCTTTATGGAGGTCTGATATTGAATGTGTGCCATACACCACTGCTGGCAGCATGCACACTGGCAAACAGCAACTGGGATTTACACACGCACATAATCAAAAAGGACTTACCTTAGTAAACGAGTCGATTTTTTTTGTTGCTTTGCTCCTTCTGGCTGGGGTTTGGAGGGCCGAACTGTGCTCTTACAGTGATTTCTGCTGAGTATGATCTGGAGGGAGTTTTACCATCATTATTACTGTAAAGAAATGATCATAAATATAGAGTGAATGTAGATCTCTTGTACTGGCCCAATGGAGATGCAGTTTATTACAGGCCTCAGAGTCCGAAGTGCTCGAGTCAACATTTGTAATTCATTATATATATATATATATATATATATGAGAGGAGAAATTGCCTGCGACTGAGAGTGTGTATGTGTGTAAGACAGACAGTACTTTGAATGTGGATGTTTTATGTACTTCATATCTGTGTTTTCACGAAAGTGGCTTTGTTATAAAGTGTGTTTCCTTGTTCACGTTTTAAAATTTTAAAGCAAAGCTTTCATTCTCATGCAGACCATGCTTGAAAACTTGAAGATAAGATGATGCAAGTCAGATCTGTTTTATTATTGGCAAAGTGTGAATTATGCCACAGAGCTGAAATTTTCAAGGTCATTTGGCCTTGCATTGTTGAGATTCTGTTATTGTTAGAAACCACATTTTAAAGCCTTAATCCACTAATAGATAGTCATAGTTTTAGTATTTTTGTAAAATATAGTAATATTGATTCATTTGTACATATTACCTTGACTAAAGGTATAATATTAGTTAACTAAAATATGCCTGTGAAATGCCTATGCCTGTGTTATATGCTTATGAAAATGGGCACTGTAGCTACACCATATAAAATGATATTTATGAACCAAATGCTGCTATAAAATAAGATTCTCTTCAGTGTCTAAGATTATATATAACCAGAGCAGTGTGCATTCACAAACGGTTCATTCAACTAGCGGTGTGAATCTGGACTGGATCCCGTGGGACACTGTAATAAAGTTGTGGGAGTTTTTTATTTTCATGCAGTCATGAGCCGGTGGTGAGGTATAAAGCATGTGGGTGTTCTGGGTGCTTGTGCTGTGCTACATCTTATTCATTCTTTTACTCATCTTTAGTAACTGCTTTAGACTCAGTGTTTTCAGTAACTATACAGGGTGTCCCAAAAGCCATAGGCACTTTTCCTTATATGAATTGTAGTATTTTCCAGGATGTCCTCAAAACTAACAATAGCAGATTGAATTCAGTGTATGCACAAGTGTTGCGAAGGACAGGGCTGTCAATTTGAGAATTTTGTTGTATTATCTGTATTTAAATAAATAATTACCTTTGGATCCAGACTTTTGGGATATATATTAAGAAACAGATATATAGTAATAATAGTTTGTTATAAAATATTGTAGGCAGGTGTAAAAAAGTAGTAAGTGAGGGAGCAGGCAAGATTTCCCTTTGAGAGTGGGTGGGATGGTCAGAATTCCCATGAGAGATGGTATGATTGGCCGGAATTCTTTTGGGAGTGGATGGGATTAGTTGAAATACCTTCTGGAGTGGGTGAAATTGGCCAGAATTCCTTCGGGACTTGGTGGAAATAGTCAGAATTCCTTTGGGAACAGGCAGGATTGTTTGGATTTCTTCTAGGTTTGGGTGGGATTGATTGAAACTCCTTCGGGAATTAGTGGGGTTGGTCAGAATTCCTTAACGGGTAGGTGGGATTTGCCAGAATTCTTTCAGGAGTGGGTGGGATGGGACCAAATTCCTTTAGGTGTGGGTAGGATAAAAAAAATAAAAAAATCACATACACACTTTGTGCACAAAACAGGTACACGTCAAACAAGTTCTAATAACGCAAGCACCCTGTATGATCAGATAACCAATAATAAAAAAAAAATTTGCTTTAGAAATTCGAGTAAACAAATGAAGCTCAACTTCACTGCACACACTTAAAATGCCTGAGCGCTTTACTACCACGCACTCTTAAATCCAGTTTTCATTTTGTAAAGGAAATTACTAACAATGTTTGTTATTTTTCCCAGGGTTTTTAAAATTGTGTCTGAAATAACAACAGTAAGACAGAAAAGGCCAAAAGTCAGCACAATTGTAATTAGAGACAACTGTTGATGACAGTATGATGAGTAAGGACGTTATTGATTTTAAAAAAACGTAATAAAAAACTGACATTGATCCCCAACTTCTGAAAATAACTATTTTTCTGTTTATTTGTGCTGACATGGTTTTTGAGAAATGGAACTTTTTATGACATATTATGACTTGTGGTGTCACCCAGCACCTTGTCAAAATCCAGACCACCTGCCCCAAAAGGGTTTTGTAGTATTTGTTCTGCCACAACAAACATTAGTTTCATTTCTTAACCTGCAGAAATGTAGCATATTATCAATCCCGACTCTTTTGAAGCAGTTTGTAGTTTGATAGGAAGCTGGATGACATCACAGGTAACAAACGACTTCATAATGTAAAATAAAGAACCTTAGTTTGTTTTGTTTTGTTTTAAAAATGCACTGACGAAATAAATTCTGTATCCAAGACTGTTGGTGTGTACTAAAGTGTGCTTGGTTTCACATGTGTGCATGTGCGTACTTGCGGGAAGGAGGGCTTGTGTGTATGTTTGTTCAATCTGTTTCAGTGCCCCAGGCCATGTCTCCCTGTGGGGAGAGTTAACAGCAGGTGCAATTCATTAATGTGTCTTTGTGCTTCTCTTCACACGTTCACATTAGCGTGAGCTGAGCTTCTCGGCATCACACACTGTGAGCATCACTGTTAAAGTCTCTGCTCATGCTCTGCAGAGGTGTACACATCCATTTCTTCCCATCTATAATTTAATTTCCTTCCAAAGAAATGAAGATAAGGATTTGTAAGGTCTGAAAGTGCACAGGGAGGAAGATGCTGATCTGTAACCTGTTGGAGTCAGTGAACGTGAGTATTTGGAGCTATAAAGCTGCAGGAATGTTTAGATAACAAGCTCACACACACAGTGTTCTTGGCAAGAGAGTGGTTCTGGTCATCATAATTGTAACACACATGCCCACAAAGCATGACCTAGGCTGCCAGCTGATCTGCTACTAAAGCTGAGAGAGGAGAGAAACAATCCGATCATGCTTTAGGCAAAGACACAGCCTTCTTTAAATCAATGCTCACACTCACTCTCTCATTGTGTTTCAGTTGGAAAGTAGGCAGGATTTTGAGCAGAATTAACTCACTTCAGAGATAAACACTGTCCCATTCTGTGGAGTTCCAGTTGTTTTAACAAACCATCTGAAAACAAAGGTAATTCAAGTGTAATACAAGTTTAACCAAGTTAACCGCACATAAATTAAACTAAATTCTCCAAGAGTTATGAAACAACAAATTTGAGAGAAAGTCCATGCCTGAAGCCCCATCTTCATCCTAGTTAACTTGCTAAAATTTTCCATCTCTCCCTCTCCAATTCCTACCCAAGGCATTACCACCTTTGCAGTTCCACAATTGCTCTCCATTCCATTTAGCCGAAGGCATGGTCTGCACTCTCAAAATTACACCTGACGTACCAGCATTGATACTAGCATTTCTAAGTAGACTCGAAGAGAAATAGATTATAATAATGTATAATGCAATATAGGAAATCTTTTATAGTTAGTAACCAATTATTAGTTTTGTTAACGTGAGCAATTTTAACCAGCATTAATAGCAGTTTGCCATAATTATATGCATAATGTATACATGAGTGACTTGTCTCATGAAATTAACCAGCAAATTAAAATTCCAAGTAAAGAGTGAAAAAAACCCATCTTCTCTGAGGTAGAAGTGGAAGTTATTTTGACTCATATTTATGCCAGTAAAAATATACATTATTTACCAGTACAACAACCCCTTGAAAAGGCCAAAAGTTTAAACTTAATTATAGAAAAGGTAAATTAGATGTGAATTAATCGAGTTGAAAAGGAAATGATTTGACATGAAAATGGAGAAAGAAAAACTGTACCCAGTTAATCATGAACACCAAGCAAAATGCAGAGAAAAATTCTGTATTTTTTATTTATTTTATTCAAGGCAATAAAGACTGGGTACTCCCCTTCGGGGCTCCAGAGAGCGCCAGTGACATTCCAGAGACTAATGGACATCCCCACCACCCCACGCAGCAGCCTACCTCTATGACGTGGTCATCCACTCATCTACCTGGTACACCTACACTACATCAGGAAGGAGCTGGGTAAGTTCCGCAAGGTGGGCTTAACAGGGAACCCATGAAAATGCCATCGGGGGCTCCCAGAGGCATAGTACCTAGGCATTGGTTAGGGATTGCTGAAGCCTCTGGAGAAGGAGATGGAAGCAGTGAAGAACTATTCCTGACTAACAATCAAAAATACCCTCAGGCTAACAGGGTATTACAGGAGATTTGTACCTAACTTCGACTCTGTAGCCTCACCCCTCTCAGATCTAACCAGTTCAAAAGAGAGGAACATCCAATTGTTTACCTGAGTAAACAGAATGACATTTCACCCTGGTATCAGATCATGCACCATTACAATGGATGGCAAAAGCAAAAAACTTAAATGGCAGAATAACCTGGTGGTTTCTTATTTTGCAGGACAGCACCATGGGAACGTGGATGGCCTTTCCAAAACACACACACAGTAAGGAAAGCGCTCCTCATATTGTTGACACAGTGGTGCTGAATGGACAGCTACGCTCCTACGTAAAACAATGACATCACTTCTGCTGTGGTTCCCGGGTTTGAGTCCCAGGGAAGCCAACCCAGCCACAAGGGAGTACACAGTGTGGTATATTTCTGAGTGCCGGTCCCAAGCCCAGATAAATGGGAGGGTTGCATCAGGAAGGGCATCCGGCATAAAAATGTAGCCAAATCAAACATACGGACACAAGTGGCTCTGCTGTGGCGACCCCTAACGGGAGTAGCCGAAGGAGGACCACTTCTCCTCAATGATGGTGTTGAATGAACAGCTTCACTCCAGCACCACTGTTTATAAACATGTTGGCACACATAGCAGCGGCTCAACTCAACATGGCTGGAGCCCACTAACAGGGACTCCTGCTCCTACTCCTTGAAGTGCCAGGAGGATATAAATGGTTGCCACTATCCCAGACATGGTATATGGTATCAGCTCCCTGAGAAACCTCAGCCATTCTGTAGACCTGACAGCATAAGCACCACACACTAAGTTACCTTCACCAGTAGCATGGTTTCAGTTGGCCTAGAGGACTCCTGCAAATTAATATAAAAAAATAAAGTATATTGAACTTAAAAATGTAATGTGAAATCCATGGCATATTTCAGTTCCGCTTGTGAGTGCACTGTTTGCATTTGGCTGATGCTCCTCAAGGGTATTATTGTTGGACCTTAACACTACCTTTGTACTCTTGCAGTTAATGCCTATTGCACACCTGCTTTATACCTGCTTTATACCTTCTCCTATACCATGACTGCATCTGTGGCGAGTGAGTCTCTAGCTGGGCTCTGTAACGACCTTTGAGTTGGCTAACATGCATAGTCTGAGTTAGCGTGGTGTTACAACTGCTACCATGCGTTTCCTTGTTTCATTGCCTGTTTTGGTTTTTGGCCTCGAGTTTTGCTGCATATTTTTGTATTTTGCCACCTGGCAATGCAGCTCATGTACACTCAGACCAAACGTGGTCACACCTGCTTGGATTCCATGTCGTACGATGTGTGCCGGTCACTTGGAATTGCCTTATGCCCACATTACACCCACTGCTCAAAAAGAGCACCCTCGTTTTTCTATGGCTCTGATACCCCAATATCATCTATAAGGACATATGATTGTGGTCACACCTGTTGACACTCTTTCTGTCTCTGAACTCATTAAGTGTAATCTTAGTCATGTCAGCTTGACCCTGCCCCGACCCCTTTACTCAAGGCATGCTCATCTATAATTAATATTACAGTTGCCATATTAATAAATACATGTTTCTCTTCTGGCTATGTTCCTACTGCCCTCACAATTGCTTCAGTTAACTCTATCCTTAAGAAAACTGAGTTGGATCAAACATTTCTTTACAATTAATAACCTATCTCAAATCTTCCTTTTCTAGCTAAAGTGATAGAAAGAGTGGTAGCTATGCAACTTCATACATTTCTTAACACTTTAAGAGCCCTTTCAATCTGAACTCTGTACACTGCACAGCAGTGAGACAGCTCTTACACGAGTCTTCCGGTCAGCTGATTGTGGTTCTCTTAACATTCACCTTGACCTAAGTGCAGCATTTGACATTGTTAATCATGATGTCCTCATTTTCCTGTCTTTCCTCTATTGGTATCACTGACATAGCCCTTCAATGGTTCAGGTCATATCTTACAAACAGTCAACAGTTTATCACAATAGGTCAACACAAGTTCTCCACCTCGTGTTATTTGTGGTGTCCCTCAGGGATCAGATCTTGGGGCCCTACTTCTTTTAATCTACATCCTATCCATTGGTCAGATTATTTGTAGCCATGGCCTTAATTTTCACTGCTATGCAGATGATATTTGGTTATATCTCAGTACAAACTCCCTTACAGACTCCCCTCCTAATATACTAATGGACTGTATTTCAGGTTTTACAGGTCTGCCCCAAATCCGTATTATCTAAATAATCCATTTTATTCTGTTACTATTGATGGTGTTCATGTTTAGCCTGTTCCTGTTGTAAAAAATATTGGTATACTATTTGATTCATGGCTTAATTTATATATCATGTTCCTCACAAAAATTACATTCTTTCATCTCAATAACATTGCTTGTCTTTGCCCATTTCTAACTAGTAATGATGTGCAAACTTGGGTTCATGCTTTCATTATATTCTGTATTGTCTACTGTAATTCCCTTTTCATTGGCCTGCAAATCCTTTACAAAAGCTTCTGTATATTCAACAATCTGCAGCTAGAGTTCTTACCCGTACTAAGTGCTCTGTTCACATCCTTTTTCAGCTACTCAGGGACTTGGCTACTTGAATAAGTTAGAACCTAAATCACTTAGAACCTAAATCTACAAACAAATTGAAAGTAAACATATTTTCAGTAAACTATGACATATGCAAACAATGCCCTTTAAGGGTGTTTTTAAATGTTCTAAAATTCACCCACTGGCCACTTTATTAGGAACACCTCATTCATGCAATTATCCAAATTAGCCAATCATTTGGCAGCAGCACGATGCATAAAGCCATACAGATACAGGACAGAGTTTCACATACAACAGTCTACACAACAGCTTACGCAGAATGGTGCAAAAACCAAAAAATGCATCCAGCGAGAGGCCATTCTGCAGGCAGAATTATCTTGCTGATAAGAGAGGTCAGAGGAATTGGTCAGACTAGTTTGTGCTGCCAGGAAGTCTACGATGTGGTGAGCAGAAAAGCATCGCAGCATGCACAAAACATCAAACCTTGATGTGAATGGGCTATAACAGCATAAGTCCACGTCAGATTTCACACCTGCCAGCCAAGAACAGGGATCTGAAGCAACAGTGGGCACAGGCTCAGTATTTAATTAGTATTTAATTTTCAGAGCTCACACTAAACATGTTAAACAAGATACACCTGTGTTAATTTTATATCCACCTGTGCCTAATTGTATGCTTGCACAATAAATATTTCTGACTTTGGGAGGTCACACAGCTAGAATTGCAGATCAGATCAGTCCTGCTGTCATGAATAGCAAGGCCCATGAAACTATGAGATGAAGCTGTTAGGAGGAAAAAAACATGGAGGAGGTGATTATAACATCAGCAGATGTTTTAGCCTTCTTAGGAGCATCTGAGAGCTTTTGGAAAAAAAATGTAGCTGTTTGATTACACTGGTCAGCAGTGAAAAAAAGGTCTAACTTTTTATAGCTGATCTAGGATAATTTTAATGCGCTAAATCCAAAAATCACATTGGTT
>JAQMYM010000007.1:2862791-2886155 GCA_030014255.1 Parauchenoglanis ngamensis
GTGTGTGTGTGTGTGTGTGTGTGTGTGTGTGTGTGTGTGTGTGTGTGTGTGTGTGTGTGTGTGTGTGTGTGTACACCATGTATTTATAACCTTATGGGGACCAAATGTTCAAATATAACCAAATGTCCTCACAAGCATAGAAAGATCTGCCAATTTTGGGTGCCATTTAGATGGTCCCCATAAGGAAAATGTTCCTTTTTTGGATTTAAGCAAAAATAAGCAAAAATAAAAAGAGTCAAAATGTTTAACTGAGGTTAAGAGTAGGGGTTAGGTTTAGGTGCAGCCCTAGGTGTAGCGTTAATTAGCTGCATTTATAATATGTCAATGGATGGTCCTCACAAGGATAGTTAAACCAACATAAGTGTGTGTGTGTGTGTGTGTGTGTGTGTGTCTGTGTGTTGTGGAGACTGGCTGCAAATATCAGTCTGGGTAAGCACATTAAAAGAATAAGAATGCAGGGTTGAAGGGTCCACTTGTATTCCACTGGACAATTTGTGCGAGTTTGATTTTATCATAGGTTTCATGGCTATTTTCCCTTTCAATTTTTTTTCTCTCCCGCTCCCTCACAATAATTATTAATGATCACATTTGGCAGTTTGACAGTGCAACCATCTCTCTCTCTCTCTCTCTAGTCTCTCTCTCTCTCTTTCTCTCTCTCTCTCACACACACACACCCTCCTTCCTTTTCCTTTCTGTGAACTGCATTCTCCAGATTTTCCCTCAAGATTGCGAGACAGCCATGAGATGAGACTGCAGTGCCCATCACTGAGATGAAGAGTCCACTCAGTCATACGGCAAACACACACAGCCTATCATCCACAGGGGCATTATGGGTAGTCTTCAATTATTTTGTGATAATACAGATCAGCCTTTGCTTTGTGACTAATATCTCATTTGTGCGTGTGTGAAATTAATTCACATAAAGTGTTTTAATATTTGAAGACTTGTTAAGCTTTTTTGGACACAGGCTAAAAACAATACAAGAGCAAAAATAGGGATTTCCATGTTTCCACTATTGTGTTGGGCACATTATATTCCAATTAATAATTTAAGGGGTGAGATGATGTCCAACCAATTAAAAAAAAAAATTATTTTCAGTTAGCTTTTTATATATGCAAATGTAGAATTTGCATAAAAGCAGGAGAACTCCTAATACCTGTTAAAATATTCTCCAGGCATTTTCTATAAACAGTTTTCTTTTGTAGCGTCTAATGAAACAGATAAGATTATGACCGTTTAGACATGGATCTTTTACTTTCAGTTCTATAAAACTGTGTATAACTTCCTTGATCTAATAAAGCAGCTTTTATATGATATGGCATTTCCATTAATTCCAGTATGTTTATTTATATAGCTGCCAACACCCACAAGCAGCAAGAGCAATTAAGCCTGCACCTCTGTAGATAAATACAGCATGACGGCACGCAGAGCTGAGGAAGCTATCTGTTAGGATCCAGAACAATAATTCATGCAGTTATAGTCTTTGATTGGTATGTTTGTAATCTGCATTTTATTTACATAATTTGGGCTCATTTCGCTGGCATGCGGTCTGGCATGTGATAAATGTAATTGACTCGCACCATGGTGCTTGTCTCTTTGAGATTTCTGCCCATCCCTGTCCTGATTAGATACTTTTTTAAATTATCTTTTTAAAAAAAAAAGAAAAAAAAAAAAAGAACTTTTTTATTTTCTTTCACTCAGCTTTCTGTCTGGCATTCACTACTGCTTGAGTTCAAGATAACGCTCAGTAGTGGTGAAAGAGATAAAGATAGAGAGATCGAATGTGCACGGTGCATAAGGAGGGTAAAAAGCCATTTGCAAACTATTTTTAATAGGAAGGATTTCTACAGACTGCAGAATACGAGTTTTGCTAGTCGCAGGCAGTTAAACACTGACCACATAATATCTACCTTGCTTTCCACCACATAATATTGTGTCTTATTTAAGTGAAATATCTTGGTGCAGTGGGTACGTTTGTTGTTTTGCAGCTCCAGGGTCCACGGTTTGATCCTGAGTTCAGGTTGCTGTCTGTTTGGAGACGTTCTCCATGTGTCCACATGGGTTTCCTCCAAGTGCGCAAGCTCCCTGCCACCTCTCAAAACCATGCCTGTAGGTGAACTGACTACTTAATCGCCCCAAGGTGTGTTTGTGTGAAGCGCTTACATGGAGTGGTATTCCATTCAGGATGTATTTTTGCTTTCCCAGTGTTCCAGGCTCTAATGCATTCTTGACCAGGATAAAGCACTTACTGAAGCTTAAAATATGAATCTTAAAGGTTGCTGTGGTGCTTTTTTGAATACTCCCTCCACAAAGCAGCTTTACAGCGATCTGGGTCTAAACACCTAAGGAGCAAGCCAAAGTTGATGACGTCCAGCTTAAACCCAGGCCTTTCAACAATCATCCACCCCTTCAACCAGACCATGAGCTCTTACCAAGTAGCATATGTCGTCCACAGATCCCCTGTCTTGATCCACAGCCATCTTTAGATTCTTTCTCCCATCAGACTCTAACAATTGTCCGTCTTCCTCTCATGTGGCTTCTCCATCTGTTCTTCCTGGGATTTGTTAGCTCTATCAGAAACATGTCTTGCTGTTTCTAATGTCTCAGCGAAGGTCCCTGTGATGGATTCTGGGAACTTGTTGCTTTGGCCTAACTGTAAAGAAGACATTATTGCAACAGAAGAAACTTTCCGTTTGAATTTGAAACTTTGCAGCACAAAGATGAGACGTGTGTTTACCTGTAATATATATGTATGAGAGCCTGTGTTTTCTGTGAATCTGTTTGCAGTGCAATTGTATAGTATTTGGTCTTCTGCACTGCACTGCATTGTGTGGATCCTGCACTATAGGTGTTTGATGACAGTGTGTGCTTTAATCTCGTCTCACCGGAGCACCTGAATTTCCACTTTCCCCACTAGCGAGAGAGGGTGAGTCATATATACTCTCCTGTGCATCATCATTACCGTTAGCGAGTACAGGAACACATATACACACAAACACACACTCACGGCCACAGCCATGTTTGTGTGTGTGAGTGTGGTGAGCCGTGTTTTTCCTGTTTCCACAGCGACTATTGATGATGTAAGTCATTTTTCCTTTTAGTCTTTTTTTTTATACTGTGGTTTGTCTACTCTTGTTTTCTAAGTGCCACTAGCTACATCAGAGCATTTACTGAGGGTGGTAAGCTCTCATCTTTACTGTGATTAGAAGCAGGCAGTTTCCTGACGACTCCAAGAGGGTTATGAGAGCATACTGCGGTGTCCATCACTGAGCAGAAGGGTCCACTCAGTCACAGAGCAAACTCGCACAAAGGGGAAGACTTCAAGAAAAGGCTGATCCATACTAGGTCTGGCCATCTGCATTTCTAAACAACATGACGATTCGATGTGGGCTTTCACATGGCACGAGTGCTGCCTGTAAGCTTCCTGTTTCTCCAGCTCTGCCCTGTCCAATCTCCCTTATCATTGTTACCAGCTGTTCCACATCATTAGCTTTATTATATCTCATTAGCCAGTGTATACATACTCCTTTGTTTGTCTGTGCTCTTTTCTAGTGCTAATGCTATGGGATTTTATGCGGTCTCTGGTGTTTGGATTATTGAAACATCCAGAAGGTGGACCAAAGGTTGGTGTCACACTACAGCCCCTGTTTCTCATGGTTATATCACGACCTCAAAAACAAATTGTTAGTTTTAGGCTAACCCTAACCCTAACCCTAACACCAAGACAGGTGCTCTTGATTTTTTGAAAAATTTTGAAAAGAAAACCGAAGCTGGAAAATAACGCTGGGTTAGAATGAATAATTCCATATTGGCGTTATATACAATTTCTTTTCATGTCGATGATTTAGTGATCAAATTAAACCAGCTTCTGTCACTTATAGATTTTCCCACCAATATTTGATTAGTTATTGCACAACGCAAGTCGATGCATCCTCCGAGCGTACTATTTGCTAGCATCATGTGACCGTGTATATATTATTGTTATTCGTTTTTTATGCCTCAAACCCTCGTTGCGCTGCTCCACCCACATCAGCACATTGCTTTCCAATGAAGAAAATGGCAGCTGAGAACAAACAGAAACAAACTGACTTTTATGCTCACCCAAATTAGCAGCGTGCCGAAGTTATTCCAGCAGCAGCATAAAAATAGAGCTCTAGGGATCTTATTAGGCGTATGTGCTACATTTCATGTGTGATGTAGCAAAGCACAGCAATTTTGATACAAAAGTGTGTTATAAACTTCAGTGCCATATTCAGAAAAACAGACGTAGACAGGCCTGTTTATTATTGGCTAACCAAAACAGCTGGCTACTTTACTTTTATCTAACTGGGTTTGCTTAGTACTTTTTCATACAGGTTGAGTGTTTTGATTATTTAAGATGTGATAAAACATGGCAATGTTCCTCATCTAACAACCTAGCACAGGTCTGTTTAGAAGTGTATATTTTTTCATTTGACAGCTTCATGTTTCGCAATATTGAGTTTGTTTCATTTTTTTTTGCCCAGGAGTGTATACTGTATAAATTATAGTAAGCGATAATATTTAATATTCAAAGCGTTTGATAGAGAAAATGCAGCTTTAATACTGGGTAATTTCTGTGATTATATGATTATTGTTGACGGATTAAAGAAGCAAAAAATGTTCTCTTCAGAAATTCATGAAGCGTCTGTAACAACAATTAGCATATGGAATATAATCCTGTCAGTCCATACACAGATTGATATGTGTAACAGCAATTATGATTTGACATATAAGTAAGTATAAGCTTATAAGTAAGATATAACATCAAATAAGTTCATTACTTCTGTAATCACGGTCACTTTACTAAACTAATGAGTATAACAAAGACTGGAGAACTGTTAAAACGAACTAGTTTTTATTTTCCAGAGCGGTGATTGAGGCATGTAAATAATCCAACTATTTTACTGATGCCAAAGCCGAAAGAAAACGAGGGCAAAGAAAGAGCAACAGTCGTTTTTACATCTGAATCCTTCATGCCTTCTTAACATATCAAAGAATTTAACTGCGGTAATATTAAAAGGGTTTATTTAGGTGATAATAGCTCTGAAAGCAATCTCAGTCTGTTTTATTGCTGTGTATCTCCTGTGTGTGTTGAGGGGAAGTGGATACTTTCTAAATCCTGTGGCGTTATAGCCTGGAAAATCTTCCACAGTACTTATCTCCCTGAGTGTGATGAGGCCAACCGTACGCTCGTCATGATGCCGGCAATCCTTCCGACACATTGCATTTTGAATAGTTTCTATCTAAACGTTTATTATTAACAAATTGAAGTCTTACTGAAGTGCTTTGTATATATATTTTTATTTATTTATGTAGGGACATGCAATTTATTACTCAATATCTGTACTAAACACTTGAGCCAATGGACCATTCTGAAGATTGCAGGCTTGTGTTACTGCTGAGTGGAAGGAAGAGGACATGCATGATTGTTTGTTTTGTTGAACATTAAAATACAGATTAAGGAAAGGCTTGTGGCTCTGTTATGCCTCATGAGGCATCTTTGTGGCAAGATTTGAGCCCAGTTTTATCCCGTGATTGTCGCGTCTCATGCTCATGGGGCTTTGACTGCACTGACCACCTGAACATCGGCCTTTGCACCTCATGTGTCCTTACCTCTTTGAGTTAGTCACACTATTTAAGTTGTTTTTGTAGTTCCTTTGCGAAGCGTCAACCATAAGGGGTAGTTAATGACTGGCCTCCTGTTTTTGTTGTCTTTGTTCTGAGCCCTAGCCTTGTTGATCTTGTTTGCTTAGTGTTTTGATCTGTGCCTGTTTTTTTGCCTTTGCTACACGTCTTTGTTTGCCTGTCTGTTTCATTAAAATTGTCCCTGCACTTACATCCGCCTCCTGCCTGCTTACCTGACAGTGATAAAACGTTACTGTCCTGATGAGAGTGCCACATGCACATGTTACGGAGGCTGGGCGAACGGTTTGATGAATACGAACACGATGCAAATCATATGCTGTGGCCTTCACAGTCACCAGATCTCAACTCATTTAGACACCTATGGGAGATCATTGTGTTGGCGCTCTTCAGCACCAGCATCAAAACACCAATTGGTTTTCCAATCATTTGGGGAAAATGTTTTTTTTTTTGTTGTTTTTTTAAACTTGCTTAAACTAAGGATGCCTCCTGAAACATTCTGCTACTTTAGATTTCAGTTGAATAAATAAAAATGTTTTACTGAAAAAGTTTTGCCCCAGAACTCAAATTCAATATATCAAGACAACACAAAATAGTTTTCTGTATTATGTTGTTTGTTTTGTTTATAGCCATTTTGGTTTTGTGGAGTAACGTAATAAGTGAAAAGACGGATCTGTCAATAATAATACAATGTGTTTTTCTTTGTAGATTTTCACTTGATACAGAATTTTGATTATCGCCTTTTAATTCTGAAAACCGGGTCAAAGCAAAACAACCGTTTACAAACTGTAATTTTGCAGTTATTTCTAAAGTACAAAAAAAAAAAAAAAAAAAAAAATCGGATTAATATGAATGAAATCCAGTATTAAAAAAAAATACTGCCCCACATTTTGGTCATGAATTGTTTTGCCGTCTGTTTTTTTTTTTTTTTGTTATTTTTGCTGTTTTTCCAACACGTCTACATCGAGTCAAACAGTGATCATGTTGCTACATACATCTCCTAACACTTACAAGAAATTATTATATAAATTAATGAATTAATCATATTAGCAAGTCAAATGAGTCCATGAAACAAGTTCGAGCAGATAAATTGGTATGCATATTTGCCTTAATTGCCCTTTAAAATAAAATGGAGTGACAACAGCGTTCAATTAAAATCTAATTCTGAATATTCCTGAGTGACAGCGGCCAGAAAAGCCTACAAATTTGATCAAACAGGACACGTTCCATAAAAAAGAGACCCCCCCCCAATAATGTGACTGTTGGCACCATTCGGTGATAATTAAACCAAATGAAATGCTTTGGGGAGCAATGACGGCACTTCATGCACCAGTTATCAGCTCTCTTAATGGTAAGCTCTTTAAGTTTCTCCTCCAGTACGACTCGGAAAACTAAGGCCTCTTTGTTGTCAACTTCAAAGCAACGCAGCGTGTGGTAACATGGAGGGGAAAAAAAACAAACTCTTCTATCAGCTACAACATTGGGATGCTTTAAAACACACATACAGGATCACACACATACAGGAGTCTGATGATATTGGACTCCTGCTGGCTTTTCAAGGCGAATCACTGTGTTAAAAGCTGTCATGCGGCCCACATTTGTACAGCCTGTGACACACGAGACAAAGACCCAGAGACGGAGACCGACAGACTGAAAGAGATACACTTTGTTCATTGACAGCCATCTTAAATATTTTAGATATAAATACAGTTTTAAAACGAGGCCACAAACGAAACACACTAAACATTGATCTCACATTTAGCAAACAGAGAAAATAAAACGCACGAGTGGTGAGATGGCCTCTGTCCGTGACACTTGCCAGCACCAATCAAACGTCAGCGCACACTCCCGAGTTCGGTGTCATCTGTTTGCCTTTTGATGCTGATAATGGAGACTACAATTTCAATGTAAATGGGTTTGCAGCAGCAGGCTCACTATTACCCACAGCAAATATTATAGCATCAATACCAATTTGCCAAGAGGCCCAACTGATTCTGGCAGGAGTTAGTTTAAAGACATTCACTCTGACTGCGAGGTGAAATTTACTCGAAGCTGTCAATGCATCAAGTAGTCATGACCCTGAGAGAATAGAGCTTTCCTTTTTCACTCTCATTTGCATACAAGTGGGGGTATTTCCAGCTCGCATGCATGGACAGTGGTTAAGGTTCTGCACCAATGAATTTGTGAGTTTATATTCCAGGCCCTCTGACACCTCCAAGTTGTTATGTGTGAAAAATGCATTTCCTTGTACGCGTAGATAAACATAATATTCCCTCAGTTGTGCATTTAAAATTCTCCATCGTAGCTATTAGTATTATGCTTGTTGTTTTGCTTATTCTGATGCGATGTCTAAGCATAAGGAAAAACAAGGCATGAGGTAAATATGATCTGGCAGTTGCAGTCTAAACTCTAGTGTGTTATTTTCTACCAGCTAATTCTGGACCTATGCATACACAAATACCTGACTTGTCACGCATCCCTCCTGTTCATTCACCTTCAGGAACTGTATTGTCCCGATAAGCACTGAAACCATAGACAACCCCAGCAACACTGGGAGCAAGGCAGGAGAACTCACCCTGGATGAGAGCCAGAGCGTCACAAGCCACCATGCACACTCTCTTTCACACACTCATTTACAACTAGTGGCAAATTAACATCTCTAACCCGCCTACCTGCATGTTTTCGGGCAGCTGAAGGAAACCTGTGTGAACATACGGAAAACATGCAAAACTCTAACCCGAGCTCAGGATCGAACCCAAGTTGCAATGCTAAACTCGAAAACACAAGACTACCGTCTTAAGCACGATTCAGACTGGATCAGTTGTACATGGGGAGATGGGGTAATGTTTTTATTCCTCCACATTTTCAGAGATTTTAGTCCATCCGAATGCACCAAAACAGTCTTTTTTTTTTACGGACCGAACGTTCCCTTTGATCTTCTGTAAAACGAGCCGTAGAAATAGCTTCGGGTTGTACTAGTCCCGGCTGAATAGACATGTGTGTAAATATTCCCTCATATCTTGTGGAAAAGGATGGAAGTGAATGACTGATCGATTATGATTCTTACTTCTTCGGGTATGTTAATGCACTCCGTTTATTGCTTTTTCAGATAGTCGATGCCCTAATGGCATTTCATCCAGTCTCCAAACGCCACCTTGACAGGAAAATTGCTCGCAAAACTCTTGAAATATGGCTTACCAGAGAGAATGCATTATATAACATTTGTTCAAATTGTTTTTAAAAACTGTTTTCTAGTTATAAGCAGTAGAAGCTAGTTACTACGCACATGTTTTGGGTGTGGCGGTAGAACGTCAATCAAGTAGCCACTCCCATCTCTGTCATTTATACCCGTGCGAACCGCGCCATAAATATTTCAGATGTCCTTTGGTAAAATCACATTACTCCACGTTCCCCATGTAGAACTCCCATCCAAACAGGGCTTTAGAGTGTAATTATGTGAAAATGACACCAGTGTCCACTCTGCACTTTCAACATTATCTTATCACAAATATTATCTCCTCACGATATTCTTAAGTTACATTTGCACGATGCTGGTCTTCAGCTGTTTTTTTGTTTTTTTTTCTCCACTGCTGTCCTGACACACTCCAAAACTAGTTCAGAATATCCTCAGAACATCTGGAAACCGCACCAATAATAAAATCAGGGCCAAAGTCATATAGTGTGAAAGAGGCATAATGCAGTGAGGAAGGTATAACAGCCTGACACTAAAAGACTGCAATCTCTCTCCGTCTGTCTGTGGATTTCTGTTCCTCCCCACAGCTTCTGGCCACAGCACAAACAGAATCATTAAACTATTATTCTAAACACTGGTTTGAAGCTGACTTCAAACCCACGCCTGTGTTACGTGAATGGTGTCACCGGGATGCTGAAAAATATAACACGAAAGCCATGAAATAATGGATTTATTAAGTGTTATAATTTCACCTCAGATTCAGTTGCAATTCATGATCAGCTATTTATATTTTATTTTCTTGGGTATTGTGGACATGATTTTTAACTCACTTTGGTTTAATGTTTGCCATGTTTTGCCAAGACATGTTTGCTGTCCAGACACACCTTATATCTATTCAGGAGATATTTGAAGAGGAGGGAAATGAAGTGGTCTACACACTCACTGACCTTAACCCAGTCGAGCTGGGGCGAGTTGGAGAAAAAGTCGCTCAACTCACTTGACAAAACAGCATATATGATGAACAGAGAGGAAAAAATCCATTCTGTTGCATGTTGCAATGTTAGTTTGGGATTACTACAGCAGTGAGTAATAATATACTGCAATACCTCATGTATGTGCAGGCTCCTGTTCTATACCGATGGGGTTCCTGCTGCACACACACCACATACTCAACAATTGCCATTAATTACATTATCCACTGGGATATGAGTGGACATCATAATAACCACTGATAAATTATTGAAATGACGATAATTAATAGGGACACCTTGTCCTGATCATGTGGCAGCTGCGCGATACTGAACGTAAAGTACAAGACATGTTACACGTAGGTAACGTGTCCTTCATGACAACGTACCTGCACGTTTCCGATCATTAATAAATGCTTAGGGAACAGCATTTTGTTCTGTCCCAGCCCACTGTAACTACACTTTATCTTGAAATATAATCATTTAAATGATATTTTTACATTAAATCCGTTTGGCATCGCATGCTTTTCCACGAGGTATCCATTGCATGCTATGAAAAATACATCTTATCCCACAACCCTGTGACCTGAACCCATTTACCTGAGTGAAATAATATTTCATTTTATTCCAAATATCTGGAATTTTCCACAGGTCATATGGAACAGGAATAAGCAGGAAGTTGCATCAAACACATTTCTTGAAATACAGCTCTCTTATTTTTCCACTTTATTTTCAATTATATCGTGATATTGACTGAGGTCACTTTTTATGTATGACAGTGTTTCCGAAATTAGAGGTTGCAAGTAAATTCATATACCTTTAATTTTAAATAAATTGACAGCAAGTACTTAGTGACTTTGTGCAATGTTATAAATAATTACATATATTATATAGTGAGGTCCAGAGGTCTGAGACCACTACTGAGCATAGGAAAACTTCCATCCAATCATTATCTCTCCCGTTTATCCATTGTGAGTCGCGGGGAAGCTGATTTCACCCAGCTGACTCCGGGTGAGAGGTGAGGTCAGGTCTCCGATCTATCGCAGGGCTAACACAGAGACGAACAGCCATTCATTCACACCAATGGGCAATTTAGAGCAGCCAGTTGACCTAATGAGCATGTCTTTGAGCTGTGGGAGGAAACCAGAGCACCTTGAGGAAACCCACACAGGCACAGGGAGAACATGCAAACTCCACAGCGGGGGAAAAAAGATGGGATCTTTTTGCCTTGTCTGTCCATTTGATTTTCACATTAGCGTGATCTCAAGAATGTTTGTAGGATTTATATAGAATTATGAATGAATAAACCAGCAGATTAACTGATTCGATTTTGGAGTTGATCCAAAGGGGATTGAGATCACAGCAAGGTCAAATGTCGAAAATAGTTTTTCCTCTAGCGTTCTTCGCCTTTGTTTAAAGAGAAGGTTTTAATGGTATTTCAGGCATACAAATTAGTAAGAAGAAGGATTAGAGATCTGGGAGGCAGACGCATCCCTGCTGACGCCGCTGGTGTTGAGTTCTACTTGTTTATGACTAAAATGGTATGATTTTTGAGCTGTTTTGTTATGTTACACATACTTTATTTTTATACCCTTCTGCCAACAAAGTTTTGGTGCACTCTTTCGAGCGCTTCGAGGGTGATCACCGTCCTCTTCGCTTCTGCAGATAATCCTGTTGTCTGGCTTTTCACTTATACTCTTTTAAACGTCACATCCTTAAATTGGCACAACCAGGTCCCGAACAGAATCAATCAGCTTATATTTGAACCCAAAGTAGATATGGAGATTTGCTTGCAATGTGACTAGTACTATCCAGAACAACTGGTAATAGAGCATATTAAAGGAAAGTGTAAGCTTTGAGACGTAGAACAGCTCAGGACCCAACCGTCTTCAGTTCACTGGTCAGTCCTGCATGCATCTCCTGTTATAGGACCACTACATGGCAACTGTTATTATCTTTGCATTACTTTTCTCTCCTGACATTTTAGATAATATTAAGCACTTTTTTTTTTTTTTTTAAGCATTTTGTACTTTTTGCTAGGTTGAGGCATTTTTTTAATTGATGCACCCCACTGATTTATAGCTTTCTGGGACATGAGGAGAAATGGTTGTCCTTGTGTTGATATATAGTTCTGGTTTAAATTATGCCTGCATTTTTGCATAACAGGCATTTTGCTGTCAATGACTGAACTTGATGCTTGTTCCTTTTTGATTGGTGTGCTTATGAAGCTACCTGTTGTGAAACAAGCAGCAGGGATCCAATTCTGGTGTATGTGATTTACACTTATGTAATAACATTAAATGTGGTAGGGATGTGGGTAAATTTGTGAAAATTATTATTAGACAAGTATTATGATTTTTGTAAATTTCTGTTACCTACTGTGTGTGTGTGTGTGTGTATGGAGAGGGAGGATATATGAGACCTGGGTAGGGTATGAACTGCCACGGAATACCTGCTCTGGTAATTACTAAGTAATAATTGCTTGCTTTGCCTCCCAAAAAACCCTAGACCTTTTAGTGGAATTAGACTTTTTTTCTAAATGGCATTTCAGACTTCATCTGCAGTCACATCACGTTGAAACTAACAAATTGCATATGTCCTCAGTTTGACATTACCTTTTAATATTAGACATCAATCTTCTCTGACAGACAAGGTTACCAAAAGCACACACTTCCTCACAAGGTTGCAAGCGCAATACATTAAAACAGGAAATTACGCCCTAGCAGAGAGCAAATAGACTTTAGTGACACTGACTGCATTTAAAAGGGTCTTTATCTTTTACTCAAAGTTAACAAAGTTAACGAACTTCCTGCTGTGATTGACCCTCCACCAGCTTGTATTTAAATCAGCAGTTCGTTGATATGAAGCATCTAACTTGCTTTATTCAACTCTTTTTTTTTTTGTCCTTTATTGCTATTTTGGCAGGCAATCGTGAACCATGACTTACAAATAAATGGTATAATGAGATGTTCCTGAAAGATATCTCTCTTTAATTAATTGAATATAATGGGTGAGTTAATTGTCAGGTCCTCTCTGGGATTATTTGAGCATATTATAAAAGAGTTGGGTGTAAGTGTGTGATGCTATCTGACTCTCCATTTCTCCTTTCCTGTGTGCGCTGACGTTCTGAGTGCAAAACACTTCTGCAGTCCGTTTTCCTGAAGTGCTTCTGTAGAACGCCTTTCCTCGGTCTCCTCCCACTTCTTTCTTTCTTTCTTTCTCTATGTATGTATGTATGTATGTATGTATGTATGTTCTTTCCGTCTCCCTCCCAAACGTATAGTTCTCGGATGAAAAAGCCTGTGTCAAAGAGAGTGTTGTTCTACCACTGTAATTTGGCTGGCTTTTCTGAAGGCCAGCTTAACGAGAGCTCAGGGGAGCAGGGCTGCTGGGAAGTGGCTGTCACCAGCTCTTTCTGTCTTCTACTCGGAAAGAGCGAGCAAGAGAATGGGAGAGAGAGCGCAAATAGGACCGCCAGAAAGAAGTCCTAGACTAGGACAAGTCCAGTATAATGTTTTGCTATTTCTTGGTGACAGACAGACAGACAGGTGGTGGTGTTGTTGTGAAACGTGTGTGGTTCCACACTGCTTGCTAGATTCGTGGTTACTGCTTGATCCGTGGTTACTGAAACTACCGGATATTTTTGTAATTAGAGAGGGAACAGAGTACGACACAGTTCTCTGGTTCCTTACTAATTCTTTCACTTGGTGTCAATAGCATTAGCATGACTAGCACAACCTGTATACTGATTAAATCTTGATGAAGGAATTTAAAGACTAAACTTATGTAGGCCAAATCACTTTACTGCTTTTCTTTTTCTTTTAATAGTGAGCAATTCTTGAATCACCGTCTATTGTTAAGACACACTATGCATTTTGACCTTCATCTTCTTTTCCATCATGTCAGCTCCGTTAAGACTTCGCCTCAATTTTATTATAGTTATTTCCTTGCCAGTTGCTTGGTGAGTGAGAACAGAGCTGTACTTTGTTAGCTGTACTGAGAGCGAAGCAGAGAAGAAGAAGAAGAAGAAGCAGCTTTGTATGTTGCTAGAATACAGGACAAAAACCACCTCAAAAGCCTTCTAGTACTGTAGGGTGTAAGGGTTGAGTGTGTGTGTGTGTGTGTGTGTGTGTGTGTGTGTGTGTGAGAGAGAGCACGCATGCGTGCACTTTATTAAGAAAGGTAGCTGAATGAGCAGTTCTGACCCGCTAAGTCGATCTAATCACCTGATTCCTTTAACTGTATCTTAACCTTTAGAGCGAAAGCGACTCGGATTCGACCCACATCCAGCACATCTCCGAAGGTTGTATGAATAGGTGCGCAGCTGTTAATTGGAGCTCCATTCAGAAAGTACGAGCACAGCCAGAGATCAAGAGCATCTTTATCCTCCCACTAATTCCCGCAATCAAACTTAAAGGAGTCGCAGGGAGTGAATTAGCGAGGGGAAGAGGAGGCGGAAGAGGTAGAGAGGAGGCAGGAATTAGCAACTCTTCAGAGAGTTCCAAGGCCAAGAATTTTAACTCTTGCTGCTTTAGGTGTTTGGATGAGGCATCTGTCTCACTCGGGTTCTGCCGCTGTACTATACGTGATAGATATGGTGCATAATTTCATTTGCTTAATCAGTAGTTCAGTCATCTAGAGTATAACAGTGTTCAACATCCTTGATTAATTTATTGTGCTTGTATATGCAGCAGGAGGCAGGCCATTTATTCTGCCATGTTTTCTTTACGTCTCATCTAAACAGAATTACAGACTCAATGGCAGACTTATGAATAATTCCTGCTGTGTCTTTTACACCAGAATTCAGGCTCTCAAATTCACTTTTTTCAATGTCACGCAAAGTCACGCGAATTCGATTAAATTGCTTTATGGTGGTCATTTCGCATCGAATGCAAATCAGAGTACATCCAATAGCAAGTATGTATCATTTTTGCGGAAAAAAACATATGGTCCCGGGACGTAACACAGGATTAGGATTCAAATCCAATCTGTCTCTATCAGCAGCAAAGCCATCAGATACACCCCCACCTCCCAATTCCACTGATAACCGTCACACTCAGATGCTGAGCCCTTAGTAAATGTCAAACGCTATCTGCTGTTTGTTCTGTAGCTCCAGGTTCTCTCCTGCTCAATCAACCCAAAGCCAAGGCCAACAGCTTCACATGAAGCCAAATCTGTTTCAATAAAATCCCCTGAAAATAAGGGGTCCCCTACCAACCTGGCAACACCTTTGAAAGCTTCGGGAATTGGCTGGCTGGCTGTGTGAAGAGATGTTGAAAAGGCGATTTATTTTCATGACCAAGAGGAACCCATTGGTATGCGGATTCCAGCTGGCTGAGCTGTGCGAGCTTTGGCTCTGAGGGTTTGTGTATGAACACGCTGGACGCTTGGAGAGAGAATGAGAGAGAGAGAACGAGAGAGAGAGAAGGGTCACATTTATGAAAAAACAACACTTCGGTGGTGCAGCTTGTAAAGTGGTTGGGATATTATTGTTGGTCAAGGTGGTTGTAGGTCTCTCATTCATTCTCTCATGTTAAATTGTCACAGGCAGACAGAGCGAAGCATACACAGCAGACATCTGGTCCAAGGACATGGGCTGACTTCAGCCCTCATGAATATTCCACTCTGAAGCTAAACCTGTAATTGCATTGTGTGTGCGTGTGTGTATGTGTGTGTGTGTGTGTGTGTGTGTACAGATAAAAGTAAAGCTAGTTTATGTGCCTTCTCTCGTGCAGCCCTAAATGTTAATGTTCAGTACTGGGACATACAAACGTAAAGAAAAGCAACATCTGCTGTTGCAAAATATTATTTTCATTCCTATTCCACATTTGGTCATATATTGTGTTTTGATTACTATATTAACAGTGTTTGGTCGTTCTTGGTTCTCCCTGGTATACTTAGCACTCAGTTCTTTAGCAAAGCAAAACTCGTATCCTAAAGATATGCGGAAAAAAACCTGAAACTGAAAATAAATAAATCATAAATGAATGAATAAATCACAGTAGTGTGTTGGCCTGAGTGAATGACAACCCACTTAGGAAACTGAAGCTGTGCTTTGTATACTTTGTAGATGTTGATGACAGTTGGAGACCATGCTACTTCCATCTCATCTACATGTTCTGCATCTGGTGAACATTAACCATGCAGGATTCGCCTTTATTAAGGGCAAATTAGATTCCCGGGGCTTTTGCATCTGTTCCTGGAGAAATAAAATGTCACCACCTGCTGCATTGCACATTCGACTGCATACACCTTCAGCTCATTGTGCTATTGTTCCTTTAACCTGATATTTTACCATTGGGCATTGTGTAGGTTTATTCAGTGATCTCCAGCCCTGTTCCTGGACACACATCTTCCTACAGAGTTCAGGTCCAATTATTCTACAGGGCTGAGTGCTTGGTATGCCCAGTGTACCACCATTTTGTACCACTTTGAGATATTGAAGATTAACCTCCCATGATGCCATGGTGAATAATCACCTTCTGTCTGGGGAACGATTTTGCAAGTTGATGTGAAATGTCTCACCTTTGTGATACCTTGCTGATCAAAAGGCGTTCCCTTAGTGGTCATTTCTCTCAACCTGGATTGTATAAACCACCAAACCCGACAGCCACTGGACCAGTGCACTAGACTTTCATTAAAAATCAAAAGATTGGCTCTGTATAAAGCTTAGCTTATCCAAAAACCCCTACAACCACATCCTCTTCGGTTCACCAAGGAGGAATTTCATCAGTCATTATAATAAAAATTATGATTAGTAATATAAAAAATAATAAAGTAGCAGCAGCAGCAGTAGTAAATGTTTTTAAAGTTTTTTTTATTAGGGGTAACAAACACACTACACATGATATAAACCAAAATAACATAACGATTAAGAAAAAAAGAAAACACTGGTCACTGGTTACTGAACAGGTTTCGTCGAATATGGTGTGTGGCAACATATCGCGGGTCTGCTTCTAGTCTAGGCTCTATTAGCAGTAGTATTGGATACTGTAGCACTGTCGCCTCACAGCTCCAGGGTCCCCAGTACGTGTGGGTCAAAAAAAATATGCTTTTTAGGTGAACTGGCTACAACAAAATTGCCCTTAGGTGAGAATGTATGCGCATGGTGCACTGAGATGGAGTGCTGTCCCAATCAGATTGTATTACCGCCTCTCACACAGAGTTCACTGTGACCCTGACCAGGATAAAGTGCTTACTGAATTATTATCCTAGAGCAAGTGATTTGATGCCCTAAAAGCAATATAATTGTTTTTACTTTTATATTGCAGAATACAATATTCATGCAATATCTGCTGGAGAATGAAGAGCTCATTTAAGAATATATATATAGAGAGAATTCATTTGTAAATTTAAATCCATTTCCTACACATTTGCTTTGAAACTAGCGGTATTGTTTTTTTTTCAGGTTTTAAGTAAGCCGCTTCACTACACCATTTTACATCTCATTGATGGTTATGCACTACCCTAAAGCAGGAAAATGTGTTCAGTTAAAAGCTGGCTCTGATACACAGGTACTCTTACTGAGTTCATTATTAAATCAATTTTCATCATCTTAGTATATGTATTTACATTAAGAGACTGAAATAAAGTAATTGAAATTAAGTTCAAATATTTAGATTATTTTCACTTTTCTACACAGTACACTTTTTCCGTACCTCCAAGTACCTCTTTAGATCTATTAAAATGACTTTCATTTTACACAGTCCTCCTCCACATTAACTGCGTCATGCTTTAACTCAATACGTATGACTCTATCCCTTGGTTTTAATGGCGGAAATTTAAAAAAGGTAGTTTGGATGCATTTAAAAGCAATTTTGCTTTGTGCGGTGATACAGCCCCTCATGTTAACATGGATAAGCATCGCCGCTTCTCTATTGATATTATGGTGGCTACAGCCTAATAGGCCTAATTATTATTCGCTTGTAGTCTGCATAGACATACTCAAAAGTCTCTCTCTCTCTCTCTCTCTCTTTGGAGAGAGGACTTTGCTGCAATTTGTTGAAACATCGTTTTGCTAAGTCTCAAGCACTTTTTTTATTTGTTAGCCTTCGAGTCTTCTACTGATTACAAATAGCGTTAAATTGTTTTTATGTTTTATTAAACTCGGTGCAAATATTTAACTACACTGTAAATCTCCTCGCACTCAAACATTTTTCGTTCTGTAGCTTAATATTTCTTTAAAAATTGTTGACCGGTTTCATATGAATATTGAGCATGCATTGTTGGAATCTCTTTCAATCCAAATCGTCAGCCTAAGTGTGTTCTAATGACGATAAATAGTGATCATTTTTTTGTATGATCAAACTCGGTGCAAATATTTTAAAGCTGCTGCAAATGTAAATTTGAATGCTATTATATTGTTTTGCTGATTACCTCGATACTGTTATGGCTGTTCCAAATTCTTTTTCATATGATTGTACATTAAACTTGATGCCTTCAATTGGTCAGGATGATATCCTGATCCTCAAATGCCACCAGTACAATACCCCAGGCTTTTCGCATTGCATCCCCGTACCACTCATTACCCAGCAAGCACAGCAGTGAAGTAAGTGATTCATACTCCTGCTCCAGTTGATGGTGGTGGTGGACTGGGTGATGGGAAGTCACCTTATACACTAACCTCCCTCTCAAGCAGTTCAGAATTTGGAAAATATCAATGAATAAATGCATAATGTGGGACTGCACACATTCTTGTTTATGCTATGAAATAACTAAAAATAATCAGAATGTGCAAAAGATAGGTAATAGATGTTTAGAAATCTAATATAGCACAAGAAATTGTGTTAAACAATCCACCATAATTCTGAGCATGAGGAAATGGTAACTGAGAATGAATGAATTCAATTCAATTCAATGTTTTGTATAGTTCTTTTAACAACAGACATTGTCACAAAGCAGCTTCACAGAAGTATATAAATTCTGAATATAAACTCATGAATCTATAAATTTATCTATATATATCCTCAAAAGGGATAAATGGATAGAGTGATTACAACTAACAGACGTCTGTTATAGGGTAAAAAAAAAGTACAGTTTCATTAGGGTGACCAGACGTCCTCTTTTCCACGGACATGTCCTCTTTTTGACACGTGGAAATTGCGTCCAGACGGGGTTTTAGAATTGTCCGGGATTTTGAGCTGCTTAAACATACGTCACGTCATGGGCATCTCTCATAAACTAGTTACAGCGAGGTAGCAGTTTTGGGCTTCCATTATCTCCCTGATATCTCCCTGCACGTGCTCAGCCAACCGTCATTGGTTGTTCGTCTTAACCTTAAAAATATTTATTGGTCAGCACCACAAGTAGCACCAATCAGTGCCATCAGCACCGGTTTCCTTGGTTACAACAAGCACATGGCGCTCGATATCTGCAGTATAAAATGCCAAAACGCCGTTGTAAATTCACTGACAATTTACAAAAACAATCCCTGTGCTTTCGTCTCGGTCACGATGCACGGGAGGCTAAGTGTATGACATGCAAAGCAGGCACGTCCTGACTGATGGAGATTTCACTGGTCTTAAGGCCCACCAGAAGTGGATCAACTATTTTGAGAGTTCAAAGAGCATTGATTGTCACTCAGAGCTGCTGAAGATGGCCCAGTTTTTTTTGCCATACCTGCTCACAACGCTAATACGGAGCAAGTTTTCTCCCTGATGCAAGCACAATGGACCAAGGAAAGGAATCACTTGAGTGTTGACTCATTGAAGGGGATCCTTTGCACCCAATACAACTTAAAGCATATGACATGCAAGGACTTCCATACTTGAGTTTCGTACATGTTATGAGCAATCCCCAGCTATTAGGAAAGATCCAGTCCTCAGGAAAATATACCCAGCCACCTCAGGATGACTGAAAAGTGTCTAATCCAGGAGTTAACTTTTTTCCTATTTTCTGAACTTTTTTTTGTTTTCAAATCCCTGATCTTACATAAGAAATGTGTGTGTGGGGGGGGTTCATTAAGGACAACATTGGCCAGAACAAGTTATCTTCTGAAAGATTTTGTGAAAAAGTTCAAAATGTAAACCAAAAAATGGTCACCTTCGATTAACCATACAAACAATTTAGCCAGTTAGCAGATGTTAGCGGTGAAGATTTTATTAACGTTCAGCTCATGCTGGCACAAGCACAGAAGTAAATGACATTTGTAAATATGACTTAAAAGTTCTTAGAAAATCTCTCAGGTTAGCTCATACTGGCTAACTGATTTTTTCCCTCAGTCATCCTGACAGTTTAGCTTGTGTTAGCCAGTTGGCTAATGTTAGAAAGTGACGGTTATGAACATTTAGGACTTTTCTATTATATGAATCCGGTCAGTTTTCTTCATGTGAGCTAGATGGACTAGATGGAAACTGAGGGGTCAATTTCCCCTCCACTGTTAAACCACTAACGTAGTCAAATGTCTTTCCTATACAGTGTCTGTATTATTGTTATTATTATTATTATTATTGTTGTCCACTCCCTGTATATTAGCATCATATAAGTAATAATGATCCACACACACACACACACACCCTGTAAATACACCAGGCCACACACATTCCAGCAAAAATGGGATGTTTATCAGGCAGCCCATCTCTGCTTTAATGGCCGCCATCAGGAGATAAACTGAGGATAAATGGCTGGCAATTTCATTTTCTATTAGCATAAATTATCATGGAAATGCAGCTAAAATGCAGCCAGCCATATTGAGATGCCCTGTGGGTTTAAGTACCACATTGCGCATTGTTAACGTTTAAAATTGTGTTAGGATTTTGAATAACACTCCAACCTGAAAACCGGCTCAAAATCCACACACAATTCATAATGGCTCAGCTGGGTCACCACCAAACCATTACATTTTGTGGAAGGGAGGTCAGGCATTTGAGTGATATGTTCCCAGGTACTGTGCATCATGCATGGGAAAATGTCACGTATGTGACTGAATATCCATAACAGCTTTAGCAACCAGGGTGGACAGGGATGGAAGGGTCTCATTTAGCAGAATATAAACGCAGGCCTCCATTTCATTGGATTGTCTTGACCTTTGTGGTCTTCATCCACCCATCGTCAGTTTACAGTTTATCCTGGTCAGGGTTGCAATGGATCCGGAACCTATTCCAGGAACACTGGGTGTGAAGCGTCACTTAGATGATGCGGAGCAGCGAATCCACCTACTGGCATGTTTCAGGGAGCTGGGAGGAAACCAGACAACCCTTAGGAAACTGACGTGGACACGTGGAAATCTTCGTGACTGTCACAAAGTGTGACACTGGAGACTCCTTCCATAATCAAGACGTTACATAAACGCCTCCTTACAGAAAGCTTCACCACATAAACCATATGTTACAACAGAAATGAATTTCACACTGCAGATTACTTAGCCAAGTATTTGGACATGATTGCAGGATAGCAGAACTCGGCAGATAGTATGTAGTAGTCGCCAACGACTAGCATAAGCAGTTTCCATTCTGGAGGTGAATCCATTGTGTCCGCTTCATGTCGCAATAATGAAACAAATCTCTTGTGTCTCTGTAAGAAAAAGACAATGTGTGTGTTTCTACCAATAAAAGGTAGTTTGACTGTGGCTACAGCAAAGAAATGTCAGAAAGAAGACAAAGCAGCGCCAATGAGAATCACTTCCTCCAAATCTCCCATTATGCACCACTGCACCTGATACTTTGAATTAACAGAAGCACTAACAGACATTTAGGTGTAAATGGTGTGTGTGTGTGTGTGTGTGTGAGAGAGTGTGTGCACGCCAATCAAGATGGATCAGCAGGGGATTTACAGTGCACCACTGCCTGCAGCACTTTTTATGAAGTCTTTATGGTGAATGAGTATTTTAATTACTTCTTAATGTCATATAGACCTGATTGATTAACTTTACACGTCAGATCCTACGCTATATTTCAATTTATGCAAAAAAAAAAATGGAGCTATGCAAAAAACCTTTTACGGGAACCTTGGTCCAAACGTTGCACCTCAATTCCCTCCAGCCTTTCCTTATTTTCCTTCTCGCTCCTTGTCAGGACTGTTGACAGCCTTATTGCCCAAATCCCGATTTGCGCTGATCATCTTCCAAGCATTTTATTCATCCATACAGGGGATCAACCTACAAAATGCTATTATGTCCTCTCTACCGATTATAATGCACACAATGCAGAAATCGACTCGATGCCAAACAACACGCTGTAGAATAATGAAATGCATAATAAGGGGTAATTAAATGTAAGAGAGATAAATGGATAAGTGGATTTGCAAGGCATCACAAAAACCTTCTTAATACAACAGAGCCAGATTACACAGGCATTAACAAAAAAAAATGTGGCCTGGCTCCTGAGTGGTGCAACAAAAAACAGCATTTGCAGTATTATTGGGAGGGGCATACACTCTCTCTCTCTCCTGTCAATAACAGCGATAACAGCCAACCGTCTGCGTCTGTGAGCTTGTGTACGTCAAAGGGGACCGATACACAATAGGGTGTCCCACAAGGTTCTGTTTTAGGTCCTCTATAATTCTCCCAGCCCCTTAGAAATATAATTCACACACAAACTTTCAGATTATGTACAGTATCTTGGTATCTAGTCTTATTAATTACTTGATTATTACTTATTTATATACATATGTCTCACATGGCCTGTAGAGTCATAATTTTAGAATATTCTCTTTGGCATGATCGCATATAAATCTGGATGAAAAATAATTACTCAAGAACACTTTAACCAAAACAAATGAGAGAGAAACTACCCACCGACCCACACACACACACACACACACACACACAGTCAGACTAATTTAGCATCTTTAAAGGCAGAGAGGTCAGCAGAAGATTTAATGAGCAGTAGGAGCTCAACCGCTTTGAGTACGAGACCAAAACTGGATGCGTCTGTTCTCAAACTCAAACATCAAGACTATTTTATACCAAACATTTTTCTAATCCATGTCAAGAAAATTGCTCTTCGAATAATTGCGCCTGTAGAAAAGTGTCCCTCAATTACGAGTGTGCTAATGGGTGAAGTGAATAATTCTCAAGATGGGGAATCTATTGCTACAATCTATTATATGGAATACATTTTGATTTCTTTCTTTAATTATTCATTCATACACCGCTGTTCCACAAAACGCTACAAAATCTGACCTTTGACCTCGGCTTACGGGAAGGTAGTCTACTTTGGGTAACCCAAAAGGTCAGCCGTCAGAGAACATCAGACGAGCCGACGTCACGCGCGTTATCTCTCCCTGTTCCACTTTGACAACTAATTTACGCTTAACATTTCATTCAAAAGGTCACAGAAGCTTTGCACCTGATTGGGAAGTGCAATTTTCATTCGAAATCAAACAGTGGCTTCTCCAGGAAAGACTATTGGGGTCCTTATTTATTATTTATCCAGGTCAGTCGAACCGAGATGAATTATAATATTGTTGTCAAGGTAGTCAATGTGCTATTTGGGTAAGTTGACATTAGAGAAGACACTATTGTCACATACACACGTGGACAAAATTGTTGGTACCCTTCAGGCAATGAAAGAAAAACTCACAATGGTCACAGAAATAACT
>JAQMYM010000007.1:2886255-2896535 GCA_030014255.1 Parauchenoglanis ngamensis
ACAGTTCCAGGTGTATGTTGAGGCAGTTCATATGGTGCCGTCCTCAACAGGAGCAAGTGGTTTCCAAGTGATGACTCAGGACTAGGACATCAGGATGGATCAGTGAGGTCCGGAATGAATGAATATCATCAGGATGCAATGCAAGTACAAATTGCAGACTAGCAGCCTATTAATCTGAAAAAACAGTCAAACATAACAACAACAAAAACAACATTGGCAATAGTAAATCGTTTGACATCATACTTGCAACCAGCACCTTTAACATTCTTATAAATGTCACATTTGTTAGCTCTCCCATCCTTGATGCAGATGTTAGTCTATAACATAAAACACTAAGTGTAGCCTTGTTTTACTTTATTACTTTGTGTAACGTGTAGTCTTGTTTTACTTTATTACTTTATTATTTATTTACGTTATTTCTTTTCACCATACCAGACTGAATTGTTCAAATCTGTTTTGACAGAATTCAACCCTTTATGTTTAACAACACTGAGGTTTAGAAAACCTACATTAATTCTGGCATATATCCGGTAGATAAGTACAGTTGAACTGGGAAATAAATGTATCATAATGTCAGCTTTTCACGCAAATCCTCCATGCTATTCAATTCAATTTTGTTTGTATCACTTTTTTTGCTATACCAGACAATTACAGTAGACATTGCACAAAGCTGCATGAGAAAAAGCTTGTCAGGAATTAAAGTATGAAATTGCTTCAGCGGTAGCTACATGATAAGGTAATGATTGTTTGAAAATGACTGTTGTACTATTTGTATTTTATTCACAAGGGAAGAGTGGCCTTGGAAAATATCAGCTGCGAGGCAAAACGACGAGCATGCAATGCCAACGTGGTTCAGACCTCTGCCGAGTGGTCAGTGTGGCCTGATGTGCCCTGTGGCACAGGGGCAATGTGCCAGGCTCAGTGTGCTTGAATAGATCCCACCCCTGTGTTTGAGCTTTGACCTTTATAGGACATTCAGGCAAACTGTGACTTGTATGGAGTCACAGACCTCTCTGGCCAGAGGACATTGACACCACTTAACATACTAAAAAGTAGCAGGAGCCCTTGTTTCGGTTTAGATGCGCCCTTGGAGTGCCGTCTAGCTGGCATTAGAGTAGTTCCCATATGACTAAGAGGAGCCTGGGTTACTCACTTGTGTATATACACATACATGGTTTATGTTCACAGAAAACAATAGCATCTGCAGCCTTTTAATATCTCCCTCATGCTCTGTTTTAGGGGCATGCATGGTACACACACACACACACACACACACACACACACAAACTTGACAGGTTGCAAATGCCCTGCAGAAGAGACTGGAATGAGGGAAGCTGCTGAAATAGAGTCATTGTGGAATCGTTAAAATGCCCACTGTTTAGTTTCTTCCTCCATAACAGGGAAAAACAGAGACAGAGACGAGACAAATAGACATTTCAGAAGGCAGTTAAATGGTGACTGTACAGTGTTAAGAGTAAAACAGAATGTGCTTTCTATCAATTATTAAAGTCCCAGAGGCACACTAACGCAAAGTGGATTTAAAACGCCTGTGAATCCCCCTCAACTCCTCTTTAACCCTCTCAACCATTTACCCCCTTTGTCACTCAAGCAATTTCCACCTATTTTGTATTGGATTCAATAATCTTTCTCCTCTTTTCTAGTCTTCCAAGATAGGCTTCTAGATTTTCCCTTTTATTACTAAATATGGCCAAGCACTGCCTACTCCACTGACAGTGCAACCATACAATATTTACTCACCACTTTTATTTTTAAACTAAAACTCTTTGAATAACTATCTAAGACATGATGCACAGACATGTCAATACCCAGTGACATCCCAACCTTAAAGATTCCGAAGCTTGTGGCCAGAAAAAGTGCACAGTACTTATCAGATGGAAGAGACTACTTTGGCTTCAACCCTATTTCTCATTATGATATTATGTTTGGGAGGAGGGTTACGTTTGTCTATTTGTTTGTGTGTTTGTCTGTCTGCCTGTAAGCAGGATGGCACAAAACATACTGAACTGAATTCCATGAAACTTGGTGGCAAGGTGTAGCATGTGTCAAGAAAGAGGCCGTTCAATTTTGGAGCAGATCGAAGTCACGGGGAGGATTCATGAATTTAGTTCTTATTTCTTAAGCGGACGTCTGCACCCATCAGTGACACAATTTTCAGATTTTTGCCTCTGTACATCATCACAATGGATTTCAAATAAAGCCATCAAGGTGTCATTGAAGTGTAGAATTTCAGCATTAATTCAAGGGGTTTGACAAAAAATATTGCATTAACCATTGAGGAATTACAGCCATTTCCTTACACAGTCCCTCCATTTTCAAAAGTAATTGGGCAATTGACTGATAAGCAGTTTCATGGCCAGTTTCCTAATTATTTCCTGACAAATTTAGAAGCTAAAAGGTTTGGAGATGTTTCCAAGTGTTAATTATATCAGCTATTCATGGGAACTCTCCATATGCAGTCCTAAGAGGTGTCGATACAACTAAAGAAGGCTATCATTAGACTGAAGAAACAAAACAGACCTATCAAAAAAAAAATAGCAGAGAGTTTAGGAGTGGCCAAATCAGCAATCAACTTAAAAAGAAGGGATGCACTGGTAAGCTTAGCAACACTGAAAGGCCTGGAAGACAATGGAAGACAACGAAAGTGGATGATCATAAAATTATTTCCTTGGTGGAGAAAAACTTCTTTGCAACATCTAGCCAAGTCAAGGCTGCAGTAAAGGCTGGCAAAGCATAATAAGGGAGGAAACTCATCATTTGGTTATGTCCAAAAGATTTGCATCCAAGTATTCAAAGTGATGCTTATATTTATAATTGTTAGTGTGTCTAATTACTTTCATTCCAGTGAAAATGGAGGAACTATGTAAAAATTGGCTGTAATTCATCAGTGGTTAAGGCAATACTTTTGTTAAACCCCTTGCTGAAATTGCACACTTCAATGGCATCTTGAAAGCTTTATTTGAAATCCATTGTGGTGATGTACAGAGGTAAAAATCTGACAACTGTGTCACTGTCCAAATACATATGGACCGAACTGTATAACATGGTTGCAGCGGTAGAATTGCATATCATAGATGAGTCGGCTGTTGTCCTCAGTGGAGGCCTGCGCTCTCGGAGTGTTCTACTAGTTAAGACAATTTTTTAGTCAATTGTAGTCATTTCATGCTTAAAATGGCCTTGCTGTGTTAGAAATTTTCTTCCTTATTAAAAAATCACCAGTAAGATATCATTTTCTGCAATGTAAAAGGTTAGAGACGAAAGATGTCCCAGACACATTGAATTCCCTTGTTGTTGTAACAGGTGTATATGACTTAGTCCACCCCATAGTCTTAAGCTCCTGTGGATTTAATGGTAGTACTGGAGCTGAAACTGTGGTGGCTTTCCTCATCCTGACAGGGTTATAGCAGTAAATAAAGTCTGTGAAAGGAAGGTTAGACTAGTATACAGGCAGACAATAAAATCTGATTTAACATTCGTAGTAATTATAATGAATAATTGCCATCTAACTTCAGAGAACTTTTGCCTGTGGGTATTGTAATACCATCTCCTCCGATTTCGCTGTCATGACTGTGCCAGTGGAATAGGATAATATTCCTTATCTGAATGTTCATTGCTTCCATTATTAGACTCTAAGTAACATCTCATTCCTTTTGAATGTCTGGGTGCATAACATATTCTACTAATTCTCTCTCATTAGCTCTCTCAATTTTCAAGACATCACATGTACTGTAAATGCGCAGGTTGATGAAATGGCAGGGCATAAGATTAAAGTGCAAAAGACTCTGAGCTCAGTGTGTCCACACCCTGAACAGGAAGTGTCCTCCAGATGGGCTTTATGGGGCACTGCCCCCTCTGAACGTGTGCAACATGCTGTTTCCTGCCACTGGCAGTCTCTCAGAAGATTTCTGGAGACTGTTGGACATGTCATCATCTGCCTCAGTGGCCAGCCTGTTAGCTCTTGGTGATTAGGACCAGGTGGGATGTCTTGATGCACCTGTGGAGTCAGCCTGTTCTCTGAGAAAGCGAACACAATGCTGTGTGCGAGTGTGTGTTGCTAAGTATAGGGACACGGCCACCATCTGGCGTCTCCGAACACTTCCTCTAGCCAGTAGGGCCATAGGGCACTGCTGTGTTGTCCATTGCTTTGAGCTTCTCGTCAACCAGGTGGCTTTCTGTAATGCTGATTAATTTGTTGGTTTTGGCAATTGTCTGGCTTATGTTGTCATCCATGCTAATCCAAGACATGGCCCAACTTGATGGTTCAAGCTGTGATTAGTAAATGTCTTGCAGGTCTGTCCTGGACAGGGACTTAAGCCTATGAAGCATAATTTAATAGTAATGAATTGCATTAGGATGAGATTACATCTACTCTTAGTGGGCTTGTAGTGCTGAATTATATAAGCTCACAGCAATTAGCTCTAACTAGTACAGATCCTGACAAGTAACATGGCTAAACAAGTATAAGGGTACAATAAGGTTGGAGACTTTCGGACCAGGATCCCATTCGTGAGAGCAACACGGCACACGATATGTGTATGAATGTCGTGTTATTAATTCACTTTGCTCACCGGTATCCATAAAAAGTTCTATGGTGAAGGCAGAGTATTAGTATGAGGCAGTTTTCAATCCAAAATGGTTCTATTACAACTTCTCAAATGTTGTCATTTTAAACACTGTGGGTATGCATTTATCTAAAGGTTGTAAATAAATTAGGAACACAGGCGTCACCTCCTCTAGTGTTTCTTTCGAATTCCCTCTCTGAAACCACTGCTACTATCAGGTTCGATGCTGCATGATTTAGTCACTGCGTTTGTGTAGCTGCTGATAAAGAGGTTCATGTTAAAGCCATTGTGTCCTGCTGGCAGTAATTTGATTGATCCTGAGTTTGAAAGAAAAATTGAAACCAGCACGACTGCACAGCAGCTTAGTAGTTCATCAGAAACGGATTTCACTGAACTGTGGAAGAGTCGGCAAGAAAATTATGAACAAACAACTTTTTAAATCTAGATAAAAGATACTTATTTACCTGGTCTGTTTGTATTATTATTATTATTATTATTATTATTATTAAATGTATTTGCTATTAAATGTATCATACTACACCCTTTTCATCTGATCTAGTTTTAGGCTTTTTTACAAACAATATGGCCACCACATCCTATAAGACCTCACAGTCCCTGTTCATGCAAAAACAAAGACAAAGAAAAAAATGCAGACTCTTTAGCTCCACCCATTTTAATTGGAACTCATTTGCATAATATGCAAAACATATGTTTGTGGTTCTACGTTTTCTCATTTATGAAAAGTGATTGGGGTCAAATTACTCAACAGTGTCTGATCCTCAAAACATCTTGACATTTCCAAAGCATCTGTTTTTGTGATAGACCAGCAAATTCTTTCAGGGAGGATCTTATGAGGAGGATCTTAGGCAGTTTGAATAATTAATATTAATTGCATCTGTGATATCTCACAAACACTATGGTGCTTGGACCCCGATGATCACTGCTTGGGGCATTTTTATTATTATTATTATTATTATTATTATTATTGTTGTTGTTTGTTGTTGTTGTAAATAGTAGTATTGAGAGACACAATGTCAAGTATTTTCATGAATATCACATATAGCTTTGGGTAGCTTTGATGTACCTAAGACAACATTGCTGCTGCCATAAGAAAATTACACATAAAATGCTTTTCTATATTTTTCTTTGTTTTGCTTTCATGGTTCATTGGAAGGTGGGTTTAGCTAAATAAAAACAAATAGGCAAAAATGAAAAACTCATCGTCTCCTCCCGAAGAGAGCGAGGATTATTTGCTTCCGTGTTTTGAACAAATCTGCTGTTGCAGTAGGCGACACGTTGGGTGGAGAAGCACTTAACCAAGCATTTATCCAGAGGGACCATGAGAGGTGCGCCTTATTATTTATTTGGCTCTGAAGCAAGAGGCTCCTTACTGGAGGAGTGGGACGTCTTGTAGCCTGCAATGACAGCAGCAAACAATAAATAATATATTTTCTGCAGAATTTTCACTCATTCTTCTGTTCAGTTGTGCAGCTTTATTTTTTTTATTTATTCGGATACATGTATCACATGAGGATTTCCTGTCTGATAGCTACATTATTCTTCAGTCTGGGGTAATCGAGGTGTTTCATATACCTCTCATTAGCATAAGCCACTTGTCTCGTGCACTTAAAATGTATCATCCAAGTAAAAAAAAAGATTATCCTAGAAATGCCGTCCATGATATTGTTGTTAATCATGGCTATAGGCACACACTGTGGTCGACCATAAATCTTTTGTAACTACCTCATACATGAAGCAGTTATTCACATGTACAGTATTGTTCAAAAGTCTTGAGCCCCCCCCCCTTGTTTCTTTACATTTTTATAGGAAAATGAGACAAGGTGCAGTGATTTATTCCGACATGTGCAAACATACATAAAAATACAGAATAAACATCGAAGAGAATTTTTATCATTCTAGCAAGTCGATATTTGGTACGAGCACTATTCTTCTTCTTAACTTTCTTGTAATTCCTTTAAGGAGTCCTCAGGAACAGCTCTCCAGGCTTCTTGAACGACGTTCCAAAGCTCTTCTTTAGTCGTTGGCTGCCATTTTGTTCCGTTCTCTGTGGAGATGATCCCACACTGCTTCAATAATGTTGAGATCCAGGCTTTGGGGAGGCAAATGCATGACCGATACTGTTCCATCGTGTGTTTTTCCTATCAAGGTACTCAGGAAGCCTGGCGAACTGTTCCTCAAGACTAAAAAAATGCAAGAAGCAAAATATGAAGAAATGAGGGACGGCTCAATACTGTTGCACACTACTGTATCTAAAGAGGGCAATGTTTTCTTTCTACATGAGACTACATGCAAATTCCTAGTGATGTACACTGGGTCTGCCATTTTGGATTAAGGTGTAACTGTGTCCTTTTCCACTTACAGATCATTTTATTCTAAACATTCCAAAAAAAGTCACCTTGACAATTGTGTACATTCAGATGTTCGCACAGGGACAAGCGCATGCCCACACACACCTTTGGGCAGAGGCATTGATAAGTAAACAGATAATGTTATTTTTCTGCTTAAAAGCACCTCCTTTCAGAGCTGAAGTAATTGCTCTTGGCAGATCTGAACTGACGCAGGAAAACACATCTAAAGTGGATAAAAAAGCTCACTATGGGGAGAGATAATCATTAGGAAAGCGATTTTGCTGTGCTTAAAGATAACAGTGGCAGTGTGGGCTTGTGTGTGTGTGTGTGTGTGTGTGTGTGTGTGTGTTACCCCCACTGAGACACACCCTTAATGCTTAAACAAAAGAATGTTTAATTAACAGTGTCAGTGGTTTAAACCATGCACACAAATAAAAACACATATTTATGGAAAATTAATTATGTATAAGGAATAAGCCATGAAAATAATTGCTGCCTTTAGTTATTGATTTATTTGAAGTGGTTGCCCACCAGAACCCTTATCTAAATTCATTATGGGCTCGGCGTTTTGTACGCTTGGCATGAGCACACACGCACAGCTTTAGTGCCATGTATAAGTTAATTCTTTACATGGACAAAAATTTATAGGACATTTAAAACAACAACAATTAAAATAATTGTTGTAACTTCTACCAGGAACTCGGGAACTCATCCCAAGGGTTCTTCTCGACTCTGCAGAGCGTCATGTCAAATCAACATGGCTGCTGTCGGCATAAGAAGTAAACAAAGCAGCACTTTTTACATTTAAGATTAATTAAACGCCTTTTACATGCTCACACACACATATTTGTTTGTTAATCAGTCATCACAATTAGCTTGATGGCTTGTTGCGAACAAAACACGAGCATGGAAGCATCCATCTGTTTTTTTGTTTGTTTGTTTGTTTGTTTTTTCACTTTTTGCCTTGAGGTCAAAGATGATGTCATTATGAGCTCCAACTTCCCAAGTTGATAGGCAGCATGATTCTCTCTCTCTCTCGCTCTCTCCCTCATATTCCCACTCTGTAGCAGGCATGTGTTTTGCTCCCAGAGCTGTGGACAGAAGGGCAGGGCAACCAGAGGGAACGTGTGCGGTGTTAGTGTAGTCTGTCTGTCTGAGCTGAACTCCTCCACCCAGAACAGACCCAGCTGATGGAGCTCTAATCACTGGAGGCCACTGAGGATGATCTGGTCCACAGATGAAAACAGGATGCAAGGAGTGTGGCATGTTGTGTCCAGGAGGATGGCCACAGGCAGTCAAGCAGCTCGCTGTGGAAATATGCTATTTTTAAACACATTAGATATCCTTCTACTGCACACATTATGAGACTGGCATACAAAATGGGGTTGTGTTACAGTTTTATCATGTCAGATGACTTAAAAATAAAAATATTTACAATATTATTTTATTTCAGGGGGTGGTTGGGGTTATTTTTCCATATGGCACAACACACAGCAATGGTAACAGTTGTGTTGGAGATATTATTTGTCGTCACCACTGAAGCAGATGTACACATAGCAATGAGACTATTCTGATTTCTACTGGTTTATGCACACTTTTTCAAAATCAAGCCTTTCCTCTAATATGGCAGAGCTAAATTTTAATTAAAGGTAGGAATTTATACTGCAACTCTAGTGAAAAACGTGCCGTAAGATTGTGCAGACGGGATCGCACGGATACTCTAAAGATGGCTGTGGATAATCTAATGATTGTACTTGCTAAGTATAGTTTACACTCAAGTCCCATTCATTATACAGTCAATACTTGGATACTATAGACTTAAAGGTGCTATATGTAAAATTGGCCACCTGTCGAATTCATACTCCACACTCCACAGACTTGTCATACTCCACAGTGTAGTGCGTCCACCCCATCATAGGGAACAAGGAAGTTCACAGTCATCCCCTACCAATTAACCCCCCCCCCACGCTTCCACTTCCACGCACACAGAATTAGCACTCACTGGATTATTGTAGTCGATCCACTACTGGGTTCATTCAATAAAATAATCCCATAGCTGAATGTTTATGAAAGTTTTCTACTTTGTTTGCTTTAATAATTGGTCCAACAAGAGGATTGCCACCATACCTTTGCGAGTATGACCGTGCTCTCACAGTTTTCTGGCTTGTGAATTAGCATTAGCAGATCTTTCACACAGCCACTTCAAAACTGTTCATGAGCTTCCAGGGATTTGTAACTTTTGAACTTTAAAACTCCAAGATGGTCGTGCATTGTGGTCTGTAATCCAGTCTCTGGTTGTTTTTCATGCTTAGTTTCTCCAAATACGGTTACTTGGCTTTGCAATTCAATTTCTCCCAGTAGGGTTCCTTTACTTCTTGTTTTCCCTTCTCCAAAAATCCAACATAGCAGACACAAATGTCAACCGCAAATTCACATTTTGGTGCCTGGATTCCAGTTGTTTCTACGATTGCAGCGATTCATTTGCTTCTATTTTCTTTAGCTTTTGGCAGTCTGCAAAAAATAGCTCAGATTTCTTGTTGAATCAATTTGTACAGTCACACACACACAACAGCTATATCCCATTTTAGATATATTTTGTGTGTGTGTTTTCACAGCATTCAAGCTGAACACGAACACTGCCACTCAGAAAATGAGTCTTTTTGCCACTGTGTGTGACTTCTACCTCTTTCTTTCTTTCTTTTGCAAAAATTGCAAAATGAACAGTAGTCTCATCACCTTTAATGTAAATTCTTTTCAGTAAAATGTTTCAAACACTATGTTAAGCAAAAGTTTGTATAAAATGAGGTATCTCTTTTGCCTATGTAGAAGACATGAACTGTCTAATCTGAAAAAGAATGTTGGGGTAAGTGTTGCTAATTTAAGTTGCTACATACTGTGTTAAACTAACTTGGCCTGTTTTCTTTGCTAATGTCAGGTTAGCCTAGCATTGATCCCAGTAACAAACATAACTGGCTAGCTAGCAGGTCAAATTGTAGCTAATGCTAAATATTGGTATGTTAGTTAGCAAAAACTGATAGTTCTGATTAATTCATTAGCAAACTACGTAGTGTTAGTAATGCATGTGATCAGCAAACCTACACAGATTGAATGATGTTTTCTGGCAAAATGGCTTTTTTTTAACATGACAATTAAAAAAATTATAAAACTTCTCAGTGCTTTTTCCAGCTTTATATTTTTAAAGGCGGGACTTGAACACTTCCAAAAAGTTCTTTAAATGCCCAAATACACTACCGGTCAAAAGTTTGGACACACCTACTCTTTTTCATAGGTTTTTCTTTTTTTTTTGCTTTCTACATTGTAAAACATTACT
>JAQMYM010000007.1:2927054-2943097 GCA_030014255.1 Parauchenoglanis ngamensis
AGCTCAACAATGACCCAAAGCACACATCCAAATCAACACGGGAATGGCTTAAGCAAAAGAAGGTCAATGTTTTTGAATGACCGAGCCAAAAACACAGACCTGAATCCAAGTAAAAATCTGAGGCAGGCTGTGCACAGGAAATGACCTCACAATTTGATGGCTCTAGAATCTTTTTGGAAGAAAGAGTGGGAGAATATTTCCAAGTCAAGATGTGCCATGCTGATAGACTCTTACACAAAAAGACTGAGTGGTGTGATAAAATCAAAAGGTGCTTCCACACTGTATTAGTTTAGGGGTGTGCATACTTGTGCAACTTTTTTTTTTTTTTCCAAATTTTCCCTAAAATATTTCAGTGTTTTTCACTCAATTTTTATACACTGTAAATTCAGATTGAGGGTGGAAAACATCATTTATCATTTTTCTGACATCATTTATGTGACACCGCAGGCCATACAGTGGGTATAAAAAGTCTGTACCCTGTACATGAAATCAGTTATGCTTAACTTTTTATAGTAATACTATATGTGCTTGTATTCTTTTTACCAAAAGCATTTGCTATGTCTTTATGTGCTTGTGTTATGCTGGTCAGATTCAACAGAAGGCTATAAATGACTATTTTTGTATGCAAGAGCATCTGGATTTAATTGTCTTTTACCATCTCTATTCTTCTTTATTCTTCACATGTCTGGGCTGTGGAGTAGGGTGGCTATACAGAAGCCTTTTTTCTCAAAAAACATCCAAGTCTGATTAAATCACACTAAACTACTTGTAGCAAAATGTGTTAAGGTCTGATGAGAACAATTCCAACACCCAGAGTGAAGCACGGTGGGGGCAGCATCACGCTTTAGGGCTACTTTTCTTCTGCCAGAGCTGGGGCTTTTATCAAGATGGAAGGAAGCATGAAAAGCTACAAATTCCAGTCGATTTTAGTGCAAAACATGCAGGTGTCCGCAAGTAAGCTGAAGATGTAAAGGAATTTCACCTTTCAGCACAACAATGACCCACAGCACTGCAAATGCCCCTACAATTTAATAGCTCTAGGGTGATTTTTTTTAAGAAAGTGTTGGAGAACATTACTAAGTCAAGATGTGCCATTTTGATAGACACTTACTCAAAAAGAGTGGTGTGATATTATCAAAAGCGGCTTCAACACAGTATTAGTTTAGGCCATTTGCACTTTCAACCTACATCATTGTTCCTTATTTGCCCTTTATCAGTCAATGCTACATTGCTATTTGCACCTCTGGTTAGATGCTAACTCCATTTCTTTAGCTTTGCAGTTGTATTCTGCACAATGACAGTACAATTGAATCTAATCTTGTCTAATCTAATTTGCATTAAAAAAACAAAAACAACAAATCACCATAAGTGACATATTTTATAGCTACATGCGTGTAGCTATTGCCTAAATTACATTTGAAAAATCTGCAATGATGTGCAAGTCCCTCATTATTGCTGTTTTTCTGCTGCTGTGTTAGATCTTATGCACTGCAGTGGTAGTCTGTCTATTGCTGCATTTTGTTGGTCTGTCCAAAAGTGGAGGGAGTTGCTGGCAGATATGACCTAAAATTGCACAAACAAAATTGACTGATGAGCCTGCATTTCTTAAAAACACATTCCCTGTGTGCCAAATCTTCACGCAAGGTATCATCCAAATCAATCTTTGGATGTGGATTTTATAGGGTTTTCATTTCACATTTCATCCGTCAGCTGTCCGAATACAAATATGTGGAGCACTAAAGAGATACAGAAGGTGTCATTGGGTTTACATCCCTAATCTGGCATAAGAGCAGTAGTACTGTTTTGCACTACAGTTACATAATCCTCTTTATGCAACATATTAAATGTATAACCTCATTGTTCTAGGAGTGGCCCATTTTACCCGGCACAGACACATTAATCCTGACCAGCCTTTGAGGCTCCACGGTCGCTTTATGAGACCCTCGAGGAAGGCTCAGAGTCCCTCGTTAGCCTGCTGATCAAGCTGCACCTCCATCCTTCCAAGACAAATGAACTTAATTATGGGTCTGCTATGGATAGGCTGCAAGATAAAACAAACAGAATGGCAAAGGTGGTGAGACTGATAAGTGGGGCAAGTCTTATGTCTCTATGCAAGATGGGGGAAAAAAACAAACAAGGGAAGAGAAAATTCCACGAGTTTTTGTATAGCCATGATTAGAATGAATTGCAAGACAATGAAATATCAATATTTCAAAGGATTTGTCTCAATTTATTTATTGTTTATCAGTATTCAGGAAAAGTTGTTTTGTGAGATTGGGAGTCACAACAGGGCTTTGGTAGTGATTTGGGATCATTTAAAGACCAATTTGTTTCAGGAAGCACAAATGGAAGTAAAAATAACCACTGGTATTTAAATTATTCCATTGTGCTCTTTGGTTTCAGTCGAAATGCATAGTGGAAACTATAAAAAATACAAATAAAAATCCAATTCTTTACTCACAACGTATGTCTTCATTTATAAAATACTATTTAAAGTTCTATGGTGGTTTATTCCCAAAGGACTATATTACATTTAAGATGTATTCCTCACATAACAAGTTTGACACACAGTTTTGTCAGTGCTGAAGCAAATTGTCAAGTCAAGTGAGTTTCAAAGCAAAACTGTAGCTTTGCTGAATTGCTCAAATTTCCCGAGCTGTTCTTTTCTTTCCTTGTGTTATTTTAACAGATGAAATTGAATTGACTGAGATGATGGATCAATGTGTCCAGATGTCTATCACATTAAATTGAATTTTTTTGTCTGATAGCAGGCAGATTTCCTCTTTATAAGAGTCAGGCAGTGACTCACTCTATTGTGCGCTTGCTTTTCATTTGCCTTTTCAATACGGAAAGCAAATGTAAGTGAGTAAGCAGGCGATTAAATGATGTAAGGAAATAAGAAAATCCATAATCCATATATGAAATATAGCCATAATTTCAGTGATTTAGATTTGTGGGCCTCTGTGTATACTGTGCTCAAATTACTATTCATCATTCTGCAAATGTTCGTTTAACATCGTGCTCGCTATAAACGTCATGCTTCAAGTGTATCCAAAACCCTTCATTATTGCGTTAGATCACTCCACGAACATTGGCTTTAACTCTCATGAATATGCATCACGTTTATTCTCCTTGGGTGGGTGAGCCTTGTGTCTTTTTTGGGTTCGTTCCACCAATTGTTAGCTTTAAAGCTAATGCAGTGGTATCATAAACTAATGAGAAATGCATAGTGGGTTTGTTAAACACATTTTGCTGACATCACACCGAACAGAGGTAATTAGCATTACTGCCCCGCTTGGATTAGCCCCAAGACAGACACACCTCAGCAGTTGTGTGTGAAGGGAAATACAGAAATATGCGCACTTATACATATGCACTCGAATAAGCAAGTACATGGCTTAAAAAAAGTGTTATGCACTGTGGAATTTTTTTTTTCATGTATTGCTGGATTTAAGTGTACATTATATGCATTTAGACCACAGGGCTGTTGAATTCTTGCCTTAATATGTTGATTAATTTCCTTTAACAGCATGGCTTGGATAGTAGTTCTGGCTGCAAGGCAAATCCCATGTTAATATTAATGCACTCTTTCTAATAATTTTTTTTTTACTACAGTAATAGCTTACCAAGTACGTGCATGGTGTAGAGTGCAGTATTGGTGAGCTTAATGGCATCTAGCATGCCGTTCATGTTCTCAGATGTCCTCTGGTTCTCACATCTTTTTACCATGGAGATGGAACTGTCATCTATATGTTTTTATATATATATATAATTTTTTTTACATATCTATATTGATATCATAAGCAATAATGTTTGCTGTTGTATATGTGGATCAAATGACTGATCAGATAATACAATATCTGCTGGAGATGTCCATGATCCACATTCCAACAACAGAGTGTCATACAGAAGCTGGCCATGAACCATGAACTTACCCAGAATCCTTCAAATGTGCTCTTGACTTAATTTATTCATGGTGAATCCGGACCCTATCCCGAGAACACCAGACGTGAGGTGGGAACATACCATACACACACATTCACACACATTCATTATGTAATTTTGGACCAGAGGATCCTTTTCATAGTTATTTTATCTGTTGAAAGAAATGCCCCCTTTTTGTGTGCACTTTTTTTTTAGAGCTTTTTAGCTCCTACATCAGGGAAGGTACTCTCCGAGCACAAGAGGACCCATGAGCGACGTAAGCGTGATTGGTCGAACATATTACAATGCAGCACCTTCAACCGCCATTTTTAAAAATCTGTGTGAACTGTTAGCCGTGTACACAACAACTCTGAACGTTAGCGCTTATAAAAAGAAAAGAAAAAACACAGACAAATGGACCGACAGTGAAGTCGAGGCTTTATTGAGCCTATATGTGGAAACACAATGCAATTTTGATGCCTCTAAGCCTGATATAACAATCTTAATTAAACAAAATGGTCTTGTCCATGATCTCATCTGTTAATCACGTGAAAAAAATAATAAAATAATATTATAAAATAAAATAATAACCCATGCTAAACATATTTTATGTGAACATGTTTTAAGCAACGACCAAATTTTATTTCCCACCAAGAATTTGCTCTTTGTAATGTAAAATAAAGAATTTAATGTAACACTTCCTGGTCTCCCCCTTGCTACAGTGCAGTGGAATGATCCGTTTCTATACAAACATGTGACCAAAACACAACATGCAAAAGTGGATGAGTTAAAATCCTAATGTTGCCACAGCAACACAAGAACATTGGTGGACAAGATGTGCATTCATATTAAAACAAACAATAAACAAGTGATGTCGCTATAGCAACCTTGCTTAATGCAAACAGAAAAACGTCCTTGAAGGTGTGTAGTTTTCAGAAGAGCTCCCCAGTAGGTAGTTCCTCTCAATGAGTGAGTTCCTGGAACTGTTTGGTCCGAAAGCATCTATTGACACCTAGGGACAATTTAGAGTCACCAGTCTACGTACAAAAATTTTAGGAAGTGAGGAGGAAACACTCGAGGAGAACATGCGAAACTCCTCACAGAGAGTAACTCGAGCTCACGATTGAACTATTGAACGCTACTCGCTGCACCACCATGCTGTCCCGTATTGACTTCACCCTCAAATCAAGCTACATCTTCATCAATACAAGTAAATGCTTGCCAGACAAAGGATTGCTGTCACACTCTGAATGAAACTCTAAAAAGTCTTGTCCTTGAACACTTAAAGAAAACCAAACACTGATTGACATCTTTAACAGTACTTGGCCTGCTAAAAAAAAAAACCCTGCTGCTCTGACAAACAAGTCCTTACCTGCAACTCAAATGTGGCTGATGGCTAGTATTCCACCATGAATTTATAGAGGAATAGGAGTTTTAGGAAACAGCAGAGGCTTTAATGTGTGTGTGGGAGAAGGAAGAAGAATGCGCGAGAGGGGGATTTGTGCATGCCCATCTCCCCACTACAGTGACAGGTTTGGAGAGTGATAATGAGGTGTTGTTAAAGCTACTGCAGAGACTACTGCAAACTGATAGAACCGACGCATATTTAAATCTTCTCAAGGATAAATCCAGCAACACAGTCCAAAATGTGCTGAATTTCTAATGCTGCACTAAGCCTATGTGCATTTCATTTCAAGGTTTTCCACGACTTTTTGGGGGTTCGAATGTGTGTTTGTTGCTGGGGGAAAAAAAGATTAACAGTAGCATAATAGAAGCACCACAGGTCCACATAAATAGCCTCGATTGTCAGCGGCAATAGATTCCGGGCAGATCATTATTAGTATGATGAACAAGTGATCCCTCAAATTAAATAACTTTAATCTAATATATTTCATTGAGCTGAAGCTGTAAAGGATTTTACGTTGTGTAATTATGTGCAGTTAATGGTCCTTGAAGTTCAGATGGAGTAGGATGGAGTAGTCACTGTAGCCAGAATTGCAACAATCAACAGCCTGCTATTTGTCTCTTTCTTTGAGTGTACTGTACGAGTGTCGTCTTTCTTTTTCCCCTCTTTTTTTGTCAGTTCGACAATGTTTCTTTCATGGAATGGATAAATATACAGGAGACTAATATTCAAAGCTGCAGCCGAATCAGAGGGTGACATTCAGCGTCAGGAGAGAGCGGGATAAAAACAGGCTGCTGTATTTTTGGGACAATTTCTCTGCCGGTAATTCCGTCAGTGCAGCACTTTGCCAATAAGGCAAAGAAATTTGATATTTGATGATAAAAGAAATGAGATTACCCCAGGCCCCTAACTGAAGACTGTCAGAAAAGCGATGCGGTGACTGATTGCTCTCCTTTATGCGTGTACAGTCTTATTCCATCAGAAGGCTTTGTATAGAGGGTCCCAAATGCTGCCTCAGTTACGCCGAGGTTGTTTATTGCCTGACGCGTGGCTTTATCCTCGACACACAGTGTCAGCAAACAAGATTTGCACTAGAGTTCATTGCTTGAACTCATGAAAAAAAAAAAAGAAATAGATTTTTGTTTTTAGCTGAAAGCTTAGTGCTCTGAATAAGAATGTAAATTTGTTTTCAGGGGTCCTTTTTGTGTAAGGTAATGTACAACTCCTGATCTATTACATGAAAGCATGTACAGCATAGACATGTATAACAATGAAATACAATAAAATAAAATATATAATAAAATGAAGATGAAGGATATAAATATAACAAACGTGTCTGGTCCATAAAAACACTGTAAATAATTTGGTATTGTATGTACTGTGTGTCATGCTGAACCTAAACAGAACAGCCACTTGTAAAAACATATCCAGGCATCTGACACTACACATAAAACATCATAATATCCGAAACAACATAATGCGCTACCGTATACATTGTATATACGGATGGGTGACGAATCAAAGGAAAAAATAAACAAACAAAAGATCGCTGCCTCTATATATATAATAATATATAATATATATATAATAATAGCTTGCATCCTACACATGTAACAGCTGCTAGCAAAGTCAACAAGGTCAACAACGCTTTGTCAGTTGTTATCCATGCTGCATTCACCAGTGGTAGTTGAAGCTGATGCCGTTTGTTTTCTTCTGGAAGGGTCACGTGATGGGCGTGACCACTCAGGGAAGGATACGTTGTGACAGGTAGAGATCGTGAGTTCTGCGCCATTGTTTCCAAATACCTCCGTTTCCCTTCGTCCACACTAAAACACAACTCCAGAGCTTTCAAACTAAAATGTGGCCAGCAGTGTTTCCATTTATGCCAGGCTTTATTGTAGCAAATGTATTGCATTTTAAAGTAAAACATATTAGTGTGGACATAGCAAGTGACTTGCACTCACTGACAATTGAAAAAGAAGAAAAGAACAAAAAGAAGAAGTGAAGTTAGCACTAAGCTACAGTTCACATTTCATCAGATGCCAGAATATATACAGTTTAAATTTAAGTTGATTTGAAGACAGATTTCCTCCAGTTCTTTCTTTTTAGTTTATTTCCCCCTTAAACAGATGAGTTTTTTTTTTAGCACAGGTTAAGAAAAGGTCAAACAGTGTATGTTGTGATATTAAATCAAAATGATGCGAGTTGAAAAAGTTAATTTGAAATTAATTTGATTTAAAAAAATGATCTTGCATTCCTACATCAGGATGTCTGGCTGTGATGTCGCTGAGCATATCTCACTGTCTGCCTGTGTCTATTAGCTTTCACCTTAGTGGGTTTAGATAATTCACTGTGAAGTCTCACCGTTTGTTTGCCTGTTTGCTGATCGCCTGACCTTCTGCCTGTTTATATTTCACGATTACTGCCTGCTTCTTCAGGTTTGTCTGCTTCAATTACTTTTAATAAAAGCTGAACCCGCACCTGCGTTCTCCTGTCTGAGCTTCATGACATCGAGCAGCTTTTGCATCCTCTCAGTTGTAATATTCACTTCCTTTTCATCTTGACATCTCTGTTCTAACACTGTCAGATTGCTTGGCCAATCTTTGCTGATTCTTCTTGATATATCTGTTAAAACTAGCTGTTCTGGATGTCATGCACAGTTTTCTTCAAATCAGTAACTAGAGAAGGTCATAGGATTTTACTTGTTTTTTCTTTTTACAATCTATTTTTCTGTCCTGGATCAGTTGTCTTGTCTCATGTCTGCATGATACATTGATTTTTTTTTCTTTCTGTAAAATCAGGTATAGTTTCTATTTTTCGTTTAAAAACCATGGGCAATGCAAATGTTTGCACTCAACTCTTGACAGATGCAAGATGACAAAAGATCAAAACTTGCGTTGCTTGCAGCAACGTCATTAAAACTATTTATCAAATACAAGCTAGAAGTTATAGACTGAAAGTTGTGCTGTTCTGATTTAACCCTTTTGACTCCAAACTTATTATGCAGTTTTAAAACTAAACTACTTAACTACTAGGAATAATTCATGAACTGCACTGAGAATGTAATTATGAAAGGGACGGATGTACAGTGGCTTGCAAAAGTATTCGGTCCCACCCGGAATTGATCAGATTTGTCTATGATGATAAATACACATATTCTTCCTATCAGTACTTTCACTCCAAACTCATGCTCTCTTACAGTGAACAGGTCAAAATTAATTATTGGTCAGCAAATATTTCAAAGATCAAAAAATAAAAATCGCTGCTTCCATAAGTATTCACTTCCCCAGGGCCTGGAAGCTCCAGATGAAAGATATTGACTTTATGAGGACACAATTGACTAAAATTGGCCTTCACCTATGAAATATTAAAACAGTCCCACTTTCTGGCCAAAAACACCTCAGGTGAACTGTCATTGAAGAGACTGTCAGTCTGACAGAAAAAAGTGAAAATTGAAGACAAAGCAACATTCTACGGCAGTAAAAAAATTTTTACAATAGATTTTCATACCATAAACTAGAAAAAGGGTGTAAAATTATATGTAAGAGGTTGGTCATTCCAGTAAGCACTGTTGGCGCAATAGTAAGGAAGTGGAAGCTTCATAACATCACTCAAGCACTGCCTAGGCAAAGCCTTCTTTCAAAACAACTGATGAAAGCAAGGCCAATGTTCACTCTGAAGGAATTACAGAGTACAGTGGCTGAGTGTGAAGTGAGGGTACACCAGACAACCATTTCAAAAGCCCTGCATAACTGAGGACTATATGCGAGAGTGGCTAGAAAGAAACCATTGCTCAAGAAGAGCTATATGAAGGCAAATAATTAAACAAAGGAGATATGTGATTTTCTTGGAGTGATGAGACCAAAATCACGATATTGTATTTGGACAAGTGGCAAAGCGCTATGTGTGGTAAAAACCTAAAAGCAGGTTATACCTCAATACCATTCCTTCAGTGAAATATGGTAGTGGTAGCATCATGCTCTAGGGCCTCTTTTCATCCTCAGAACTTTGGAACAAAATACAGGAGGGTATTACAAGAGAACTTGCTTCAGAATGCAAAAAAACACTAAATCGTGGGAAAAATCTTCACCACTGAGCAGGACAATGGTCCCAAACATGAGACTAAAACAATGCAGGAGTAGTTAAAACAAAAAGGTGAATGTTGTTTGGTGACCAAGGCAAAGCCCAGATCTAAATCTCACTGAGAATCTGCATCACTGATTGAAAGTTGCAGTCAACGAACAAAATCCAACCAACCTGAAGAACCTGGAGCTAATCTACCAATAAGAATGGGTGAAAGTCTCTCCCAAACAGTGTGCAAAGCTGGTAGGAACTTAAGCCAGCCTGACATGCACAAATTTTGGTCACGAACAGGTCTGCATTGTGGCGTACCAACGCGTGCCAAAAAGGGGCACGAAACTTGTCGTTTAACGATAAAGTTAAGCCATCTGTCATGCATATGTTACGCACTATGTGCCACGAACATGTGATGCATCTAAAAGACACAATGGTATCTCATAGCAATCATTAATACGCCATACTTGCGCTAAGGCCACACACTATTTGCGCATAAGTAATGATGATGTCATGCCTAGGCATGTCTGTGAACTCAGTGGCACAAATGATCACACCTTGACATTCTATAATTATGCATGCGTTAAGTCATCATGCAGGTGTTTGAGGTGCGACGGGCCATGCCTTGGAACACTATGGTTCAAAAGTTTCATGCAGTCAGTGTTCAGTGAAAGAAGAGACATGTTGAATTCACAAGATTAAGAACAGATGCAAACGTGTTTATATGTGGCGGCTGCGGGCATTATGATTGTTGATCATCAGCAGAAATTAGAGGAGGCGGAGAGAAGAAGCAGAGAAGAAAGAATCCCTGGAAACCAAGGAGGCAGGCCACTGCTTGCCACTGCCTGCAATGTAGAAACAATTCACAATGTACACACAACACATGTGTGCCAAAACGCGCCATAACATCCACAGGAACGCAATGGCAAACAGTGATGCGCAATTGTTGTGAATAGGTTGCACATAAGCCAAATTTTTGAAAATTTCAAAACTCCAACCACACATGCACACACTTGAAACGAAACCCCAAAAAGTACCAATCACACTTCACGAGTAGTTCCCTCATTGGCACGCAACAACGCAGGTCTCTGCGTGCTACCGCTGTCATGCACATGTCAGGTAGGCTTTACACCAACACACTTAAAGCTGTAACTGCAGCAAAAGGTACTTCTGCAAATTACTAGTCTGAAGGTGTTTACATGCATTGATTTACAAGTCTAGATCTGGTTTGCATAGCAAAGGGTTGAAAACAATTCTGCTGTCAAAAATCAATCCACTTGTAAAAAAAACCCAACAAAAAAAAAAACCCTTGTTACACCCCTGCTAACAGTTTAGATATAATTAAAAGCTACAAAAAGTCACATTTTCTGCCTGATCAGAATTGTGTGGACGTATCAGATCCCACACGGATTGACAGTATTGTTTCCCTGGCAAAGTGCTAGTGTTAGAAAATTGGGTATGAATGAAAGAATGGAGCTTCCAGTGTTTTTGATTTTATACATAACATAGGTGTAGATATTTGTAGTTTCACAGTGCTCTGGAAAAGCTAAATCAGGTTGTCGTTGTGTGCAATTCCTCCAAGCCCACAGCTAGTTTAAAAAGCTGCACCGATCAGCATGCGTATGCAGTGTATCTCATTTATTAATGTTGCTTAAAAGTAGCTTCAGTGGCTGCTCATTAACATTCTGCTATCCTGTAGTAGTGACTAAATTGTTAACCATTTAAGGCTCATGTGTTTTTGTGGTGAACAGGATTGGGGAGTAACGGAATTTGTCTGTTAGAAATTTGACCAAATCACAGCTTGAAATACAGACACACAGTTGTAAAAAGTGATTTAAAAAAATGATGAGCGGTAAACGATGTACATAATACCGTGGCCTTGCGTTAGTCCGAGTGTCTCATTTGCTTGCCATGAGCACTTGATAATATTCTCATGCTGCGACCGATTATCTGATAAATGCCACTAATGTTGTAATTAGTGAACTGCTATTTAATTAAGGCTAAGAAAAAGTTCTGTAATAGTGCTGATTAAAATGTTGCAAATAAATATTTGAAAGAAATATCTTTTGTATATAAAAATAAAACTGATCGAATAATCAGGGAAAAGTAATTGAAATATTAATAAAATTATCAAAATAATCGGTAGTTGTGGCCCTAAAGTACATTCTAAAATTAGACATTACACGAGTCTCACATCACTATTCTGGTCTCGAGTTGAATCAGAGCTAATCTTACAGTCATGATAATGGTCTTTGGTGAAAAAAATGTGTTCACTGGGTCGAAATTTCACTGTTATTTTGTCTTTAAAGCAGAAAAGGGGACCAACGTCACAGTGCAGTGCAAGTTCTGCCTTCCGGCTGTGAAAATACTGTCATCATCTACATATTTAGTACTGAGGGAATCTAAAAGTAAGTAATCAGTTACATTACTTTAATTTTGTGGTAATTAGAACAGGTTACCGACTACATTGTTTAACAGATAATTAGTAATTGTATCGGAGTACATTTGTAAAGTAACCCTCCCAACCCTGGTGGTGAAGAATATGAAAAGCAAAGTCCCGGTATTTCAATGTGCACACTTGTAAGTGTTGAGTAAAAAGAAATAAACAAATAAAAGCGTTAATTTGAAAAAAAAAAAATACAGCTCGGCTCCCTTTATACAGCGTTAGGCACAGATTATCATCATCGCAATCATATTGCAGCCACTTTGCTGCCTGTCATTCCTTTAGCCAATTAAAAAATGTGAAATATACCTACTAATCATTAGCACACATATTGTAGACTACTACAGCAAAGTAGTGTATGCAAAACTAGTTTAGCTACAGTTTTTGTGATTGGGATAAAAATGTGTAAACAGATGGCTAATTCCTTTTCATACTTTGGTAGAACTGATATCACTGCAACCAAATATAGTCCCGCTCAAATCGGCCAGAAGGAGATGCCAGAAAAAAAAAGAAATACTGAAATATTTAATTTAAAAGAAAAACCCATATTATTCTTTCCTGTGTAGTCTCATTCTCACTCCAGGGAACCTTCACAGGACTCCGTTCATACACTCTTTTACACCCAGGGACAAATGGAATGTTTTTGGGAGCTGGGAGAAAACCACACCCATGTGGACACCGAGAGAGCATAAACAGAGACTCCACGCAGACAGTAAGCTGAGCTCAGGATCCACCCAGGCAACCCGGATCTGTGAGACGCCAGCATTACATCTGCAGTGTACATAAAATCTGTACGTACACAAAGAAGAACATTTTTCACACACAGACAGCTTTTTCAGAAATGTTTTCTTTTCAATTAACAACTATCTATTAAATTAATGACAATGATCAATAACAGTTAGTTCTGATCCACTTATTTGATTGGTCAAGCGGCGTTCCAAGAGTGCTCATATCTTGCAGTAATGGCCTGCTCGTCCGTGTAAAACTCTTCCAAATATACAAGCTTGTCAGATGAAGGTGAAAAGGAAGGACGGATGCCAATTTCGTCGGAAGCGCCTTTAACGGGAACGTCCATACCAGTATGAGCTAGCTATTCGACGGGCTATAAAGCGAGCGAGGTTTCTTCTGGATCTGTGCAGAGCAAAAACGAACAGATAATAATGTGTCCAAAATGTCACTCACTCGATATTAATTTCTTGTTTATAGAACTGTCGTATTAAAGCATTAAAGCAACGTCACACGAGAGGAAGTGCTGTTGTACCGAATACGATTATGATTAGATGAAAATCATGACCTGAAATTTGACGGTATTTCTTGATCATTTAAAATGTTAAAACCAGATGATTATGCAGGACATTTTAGAATCGTGATGGTCATTACCTCAAAAAACTCACGTCACTCATGAGTGAGTTGTTTTTCACAGTTATTATTTGAGACTCTTATATGTGGACAATTCTAATTTTGCTTCAACACACAACAGGAAGTAAAAGGAAGCCTGTGATTCAGCATGGCTCGATCCATTGTGCTAAAACGGTGGGTGGGATGAAGGGGTCCTCAAGAAGTGAGGGGTGGGTGCCACCGTATGTCTTGCTTTCACTCTGCCAACAGGCTGCGCGTGTGCCCTATTATTCCCACACACAATGTGCATGAACAGATAACTTCCTTTCTGTCCTTTCAGCCATCAGCAACTGGCCCTTCACCATTCCGTTGAGTCACCGTTGAGGAAAGGGGGAGGAATGATGTACGTGTGTGTGTGTTTGTGTGTGTTTTGGGATGGGTTGAGTAACGGGTGGGGGGGGGGTTTACATTTTCACCTCAGCCTCTACCAGCTGGTTGATTCAAACATTCAAATGTTGCAAGTCTTTCTCCTGCTGACCAATCGGAGCCCTCACTTCTAAACCATAACAGCCTCTGTGAAAGTGGCATTTTTTTGAAATGTGCTTTGATGCTTGGGGGCATTTAATATTGAGTGACTGGTTTACTGGCAGATGTCATTAAAAAAATAAAAGAGTGGGAATAAAAGGAAAGGAAGGCATTTTCATCATGCTGCTTAGATTTCAATGTATATAATGAGCCGCAGTACATGTTTACTAGATGTTAAGCCCTATTTCATTGTGCTAAGTTTAAAACTGTCAATCTGTCCATTAATTAGACCAAAATGTGGCAAGTTTTCTTCCTCTAACTAAAGAAGAAGAAAAAAAAAAAATCCTGTGCTGCATCTCTGTCTCTTCATCAGAGTGAGAGTTTTGATGTATTTCATGATATGTTGTTTTTTTTTTCTTTCTTACTTCTCCAGTTATTAGACTGCTGAACTACTCTATCTTGTTAAATTAACTCCGGGTGGAAGGCGTAGGTGTGATTGATCAGCCGTATCGGCACGAGTAAAGTGCAGACTGGGCCTGGAATAAATAGCACAAAAACACGAGTCGCCTCTCCGAGTCGCTAATGAAAGCCGGCGTGACATTTTCAAGTCAAATATTAGATTAAGTGGGAAGAAGGATTCTGCGTTTTCACCACTGCAGTGCTTCAAGCTTTAAAAAAAATCTAAAAATGATTGAGATATCGGAAACAAATTCGGAGGAAATAGATTGAAATTGGGCAAATTTATTATAATCATCTTGGAAAAACAAACAGCAGAAGGAAGACACGGTCATGAATACGGAGGCTTTGTGTTTAGAAGAGCGCGGCTCAGGGACGCACAAAGGAATACAATGCTGCACGCTTGGGAAACGGTCTAGCGTCCTTCAAAATGTGCTGGCTGTTTACGTTTAAAAATCCCCTTCCTTCCTTTGGAGTGCTGTGCGCTCCAGGCCAAGAGCATGATGAAAGAGCAACAACAGCTTGATGACGACAAAGCTCATTTGCAAATCTTAGCAAGAAGTATAAAGGGAAGGTCTGTCTAGCGTATGCCCTATTATTGGCCAGCTATATGTATAGAGACCATAACACGTACAGAAGTTAGAGATTTGTGTGTGTGGAAAGGAGATGGGGGGGTTGGGGAAAAAGGGGAGGGGGTAGTTGTGTGTGTGTGCGTGGGGACCCATGGGATTATAACGGCTCGCGCACTCTGAGTTAACCCCTATTCATTAACCCCTACAGACGGCCCCTTAAGAAACGGTGAAGAGGCAGCTGCTGCCGTTGCTGCATTGTCTCGTGTAATTAAACTCAACCGAGACTCTGTAGGCAGTTCAAGTGAAAAGTGGCTCCTTGGCCTGCTAGCCATGGGACTGCATGGGAAATAGAAGCACTTTTTTAAAGTTCAGTGTGTTTTTTTCTCTCCCCTCGGCAAACCGAAACATTAGATCATTCTAGACATGGTCTTGGAATGTGAGAGCGAATTCAAAATACTTGGCATTTCCAGCTTTGTTGATTAGATATTAAATAACTACATCTGGAAGTGAAACTGCACAGCATTCGGGGTGAGATGTTCTGCATGTAAACACACCGAGTAAGCAAGCAGAGCAAGTGGTTTTAGGTTATTTTAAAAACCGGATTTCAGGGCCATTACTCAGACATAAAATCTCATGTACAACATATTTAGATAGGTGTTTATTGTGAAATTGCATGTAAATCAAGAATATTTGTTTTTGTGGTGTGGTTAAGGGGCTGATTGCAAGAGATTCGAGGAAAATTCATTTCAAATCCGTTTAAATTATGTTTTAAATGGCATACAAGGGTCATTGTAGGTAAAAAAAAAATAAAAATAATAATAGTAAGCAGCTGGAGAAGGGTTATAACTGGACATGAAGCAACTTGGATATTGTCTGAGATTGTAAATTCATAAATTTGCAAGTAACAAATGTCTGAGAGACAACCTCAGAAAAAAATAGTGTTTTTGTTAAGGATTGTCATTGTTTTACTTTGCAAGGTCAGATCAGCGTCATCACACCACAGATGCCATGGCTGAGATATATATATATATATATATATATATTCAAGATTCAAGATCCTTTATTTGTCACATGCATAGTCATACAAGTACAACACTCGGTGAAATGTATCCTGAACTGCTCCTTTTGACTGTGCAAATATTATAAACATAAGTAGATTTTAATAAAAAAAAAATCTGGAACTTTCTGGAACAAATAAATATGAAGAAATTACAAATAGAAATAAAGAAATTGTTATATATATATATATATATATATATGACATCATATTAGGGCCACTGTAAGTAACACACACACACACACACAC
>JAQMYM010000007.1:2947142-2962464 GCA_030014255.1 Parauchenoglanis ngamensis
TCTTTTAAAGTAATAAAAATAAAGAAATAATTGAATTAGAAGGTGACCCCAAACTTTTGACCGGTAGTGTATATTTAATATAACCTCACTGGGACGTTTTACTGTGTGTATCAATCCGCTCGTCTGTGTTCGACATATAAAGTTCCACTTCGAAACGGTTACTCCTGTACGGTTAGCGACTTCATCAGCAGACACGCCAAATGGCCTCTTGGTTGCTCGTCGTACCTCATCGCTGATTTTTCACCGATGGCTTCCTTGCAGTTGTGGCATGTTCTTTCGATTTTTTTAAAAAAAAGAATGAATGTAATGGTGCTCCGTATGTTATGCATGGAAGCGCGTAAAGAGTTGTTCTCTCACCAACTCTTCTTTGATGTTAATAAGACAACAAAAATTGCAGCTTGTCATGTTAGAAAGAAACTGCAAAGCTGTTGTTCCTAAAGACTTCCACGTGTCAGAAAACCCACAGTTTTAGTGCTTACTGTTACAGAGAGCCGAGAGTGGTACATAGTGATTTTAAATACAACATTGTTTTGTTACATTTATATTTGATCACCATTAGTGAGTAAAAAAAAACATAATAATGCATTTAACTTTGGAAGAATATATACGTGGTGTATAACCCATCAGCCCTTGCATGATGTCACGTGACTCTGATCACCCTCACTTGTGTCTCGTTGTGTCTAATTAAGCACCCTATATACAGCTAGCTACGTACTAGCATTTGTCATTTGTCACCCGTGCTAAATTTTCTTTCCTTGTTTCTAAACATTGTTTCTTTCAAATGTAAGAACTATTACATTACAGTGCATTACATGGGCTTTGTTCACATTTGCTACAGATGCTACAGGCTAGAGGTAGCACTCAGGATAATGTATAAGGGGCATTTAGCTGTGTAGCTAGCCAGCTAGCTTTATCTTTCTTGATTTTATTAAACATTTATTAACTATTTATTTAAATACTTCTTCACTTAAGTATAGCTTACATGGTTAATTGTACAAAAATGCATTTGGATATTTTCAGATTAGATGTGTAAAAAAAAATGAATAGGTTTTTTTTTTTTTTTGTATTTTATATTTGTAGTTACTCGAGTTGGATTTTAGCACTAACCGTAGTATTTACTCTTCTGGTTTTTTTTTTATAGGTTTTATACAAATAAATTATTACAATGATAAGTGTACTTTTACTAAAGTCAGGGTGTGTTTAGTATTTTTTCCACTGCTGGTTATATACCGTGTATGTATTCGAGCAAGCGCATTATACAGGATGAAACAAAAGTAGGTATACAGTACTGATTGGGACGTGATATTTTTTATTTATTCATTATATCCTTTTATTTTGAGAATGATTTTTTGCTCGATACCTCTAAATCCATATCCAATCCATCTATTTCTTAATCCTAATCAGGTATTAAGAAGGATAACAAAAGACACACAGAAGCAAAGAACTGTAGCAGGTCCTCCATCATGCCTGGAACAAACTAGAAACTAATTTCCATATAAAAGTCCACCAGATTGTGAGAGAACTGTAATTGAAATTGATTTAGAAAGACTAAAAAGCATGTACGATTTACAGACTTCTTTTATATGCTGCAGACTTTGGCCTAGGTTTGCATGCTCCTGGCAGATGATAAGTTTTGCCTGGATTTCCTCCCTAACGTAGTCATTGCCAGTTCCCGCCCACCAGACAGCTTCTCCTCATCACATGACAGCTATCAACCAGGGAGGGCGAAGGCTATCGCGTTCTTCCTCCAAGGTACGTGATGACAGCATGTGCATCTTTTCAAGCCTCCAGGGGTAGGTGTAACACATTCGGAGAAAGCGCTATCCACCCACTTCAGTATGCATGAGCTCGCAGATGCCAAAGATTTTGTTTTTAGTGTCACTTGTGATTGACAGGAGAGCAAGAACGCCATCCATCCCTCCCTCCATATCTGAAAGCATGGCCAGTTTTGCTCTCCCGGGCTTCCAGCCATGGATGACTCTGAGGCATCATCGGGATTCAAACTCATTATTTCGGGATGATGCTACGAACACGTTTGTATTTCGCCACTCGGGACCATAGAAGATAGCCTTTTAATTATTTACAATTAGAAACATAACAATCGAAGCACAACACTTATTTCAGCTCCCTTCCAAGTAGTGTTAGAGCTTTATAGGAGGGCAGTAAACATTGGTGGCTGTCGATTTTATGGCTCGGTGGTTCCTTTGAGGGTTTGAAACCGTTGCAGTGAAGAAAGGTTGAACTTTTAAAATGTCATGTGGTGTGCAGAAAAAAAAGGGTTCTAAACAATGCATTCTGATATTTATAGTTCTTAGGACTTGAACTGAGCCTAGAGAAATTCAAGCTGAGACGAGTCCTCACTGTAGTCGGCTCTCATCTCAGAAGATGAGTGTAATGGATGACAACAGGATTAAATAAGTGTCAATGATAAAACCTGGCAACGATGAGATTTCTGAGCATGTCATGCATACATATAGAGAGAGAAGAGTCTACTCCAATGTAGATTGTTTACAGCCATCCTCCAGAGAGGTGCTCAGCATGTGGAAGCATATCAGTAGCAGAATTTAAGTGGAAGTGTAATACTGTGCGTACAAGACAATGATATTCGAAATCTTCCAAACCTGTATGTCATTTTTTTTTTTTTTTTTTTTTTTAACCTCAAAATGAAAAATTTTGCCATCAGACTCCTGAACACTCAGAGACTGGACTGACACACACACATGTATACATTCAACTACCTCTGCAATTTTGCACATTCGACTCGGATTAGCACTGCACTGTCTTGTCTTATGATGTCTGCAGTGTTTGTACGTTTTTACACTTGCACTTTTTGTTGTCTTCTGTTGCACACGTGCACTTTTGTACTTCTGTGTTGTCCTATATGTAGCACCTTGGTCCTGGAGGAAGGTTGTCTCGTTACACTACGTACTGTATCATCTGTACGTGGTTGAAATGACAATAAAAGCCACTTGAACAAAAATTGAAATTCAATTATGACATTTGGATTTGACATTTGCTTGCAAGCATTAACATTTAATTCACACGGGGATCGTGATTACTACTATTCAAATGAAAATTAAAACTAGAAAACATGTATTACAATCATTTCAAAATGATGATTGGAAAGTCATTTTCTTTAGATGCTCAGCAGCCTTTGCAGTTTCATTATCTAAGACAACAATCCTATTCTATAAAGTTGGCAAACAGCGCTTCCTTGATTTTCCTTACACAGCTACTCCTGCTCCAATTCTCTTGGAAAATGCATTTTAGGTCAATTGCAGAAATTGCTGTAACAAGCTTTTGATTTGATTGCCTTATTGTTTTTTTTTGTTTTTTTTTGAAGAAAGCCTTTTGACTTGTTGTGCTGTGACCACGCCCTAGTGAGAGGTGAAAATGAAATCCGCTAGGTAAAGTGATTAGCTGCTGTTTTTTTTTCTTCTTTTTTCTTTTCACATCACAATTCTTAAAATTAAAAATCGAAATGTATTTTTTTTCCTACATTTTAGTTTTTCCATCTTTATAGCATGCTGTTGTCTTTGATAATGAAATTTAAAAAAAAATGCAAAATGAGTATTCATTCAACGTTTTCAGTGATTGTTTTGACACCATTCATGAAGCCGTGTTTCCTTTAACCTGCTTAATGCACAATTTAAAATTGCGAGCTAAAAAACAAGTAATGTAAATGTGACTTTTTTGAAAAAAAAAAAAAAATCTCAAATGTTTCATAAGAAGTTTTTACACTTGCACAAGGTGGTTTTTTTACAGACAATAAAGCAATATTTTGCAAAATTGATTTGATTTTGCAAAATTGATGGCATTTAAGTCACATGACATAACCGGAAGCGCCAATGGAAATGCTACCTTTCTGAAAAGGTGCTCTCGAAGAGCTAGTGCGAGAGGAGAAAACCCAGTTTTAATAGTAGAACATCACTCAAATGAAAAAAAACCAGACCATTCCCACAATTTTGTGTGGGAATTTTGAGTAAAAACTTTAAAGATTCCCCTTTAAAGAAACTTAAAACAGGTTCGTTGTGTTACAGTGAATAAAACAACCAAATGTGAGGTGATCTTTTTTGCAAAGGTGACATAACGGCTCAAATACACACATTACATTTACATCACTGTCAGACTGACCTGCATGATGCACGGAGACAATCGTATTAGCTTGATCAGCATTGATCTCTGTGTGTGCTTTCAAGCTCTGAGAACGGCTGAGAGTTGGATGTATTTGTTCTGCTGTGCTTTCAAGTTTAATGAGAGAGAGAGAGAGAGAGAGAGAGAGAGAAAGAGAGAGAGGAATGAATAAAGAGTTCTCATTTTATGGAAACCATGCAGCGTAGGTCAATTACAATGTGCTGATTTGAAAGCCGCACCATTGTTTCTGTTCTTTCTTCTACTTTTGCGCTTTTCTTGAATGCCTTAAAGGTCCACTGTTTAGGATTTAGGAGGGTCTATTAGCAAAAATGAAATATAATATTCATAAGTATGTTTTCATTAGTGTATAATTACCTGTAACTATAAATCGTTGTGTATTCGTAAGCTTAGAATGAGCCCTTTATATCTACACAGGGAGAGGGTCCACCTCAACAGAGCCGCCATGTTGCGCCGCTACAGTAGCCCAGAATGGACAAACCTCTTGAGAGCAGCTTCTGTGTTTCACTGAAGCACTGGAAAGGAGGAAGATAAAAAAAAAAAAGAACGGCCCAAGAGCCGGAACCAGTGTTTGGTGGTGCTGGCTAACACGTTTTGAGAACCCAAATCTGGAAAAATAGAGCATCATACTTATGAGAAAAAGTAATGGAGTGTGAATGTAAGTACAATATGAGGACCGTATGCTCTAATACACTCTGGGAAAGAAGGGGTAAGGGAGGGGTGTTCAGGTGGTTACATTCAACCCAACATATCCTACATAGAGGACCTTTAACTAATAAAACTCCAAATATAATGGAGCGAATAGTGATGCCCATCCCCTTTATGTTTGCTTCAGCCAACATACTTATTGGTTCAGTGTAAAAGCTTATAAATTGAGAACAAACATGGTTTGAGAAGAAAGAGGGAAGGCCAACAAACTGAGGTGAGGTGAGGTAGACATAAAAAAAAACCCAAACCAACCCTCACTCAATTGAAGTACTTTCTATAGTAATATAGCAGTTAAGTCATGCTGTAAAAACAGAGTTAGCGGCAAAGGTGAAAGCAGGAGATACATTAGTTATAGTTTGAAAAAGCGCATTCGCAACCAGCAGGTTCATCTCTCCAGGTGAGACCTAAATGGATGTGTTAAATACCTGATGATTTGAAGCAAATTGCCCCTGCAGGTACAGATTGGTTCATTCGGTTTTGGCACAGTCGTAATAACAGCATTAATTAATTGTGTGTCGTGACAGTATTTGAAGCTGTCACAATACTAGTATGGGGCTGATTGAAGTATCGCTACACTTTCTTCAATTTAACTCCTGGGTAAGGCTAACTGCAAATAACGTAATGAATATAATTAAAATAGTGGTCTTTAAATAAGTTCTGCTAAAGTGATTATTTTTGGATTCTGCAGGGTAAGGATTTATAGCCTATATCTGTAAATCCTGACATCATTTTATAGTCATATCAAGCAGAAATCCCTCTCTCTTACACAATCTGTCTCGCTCCTTCTCTTTCTCGCTCTCAACTGCAAGCTAAATGGATCTTTAGTGGAACATATGGACAGCTGTCTCTCTTATTGGCCTGATTGCTTCAGCGGCGTCGAAAACATGCACTCGTCTTACTTAGCCACTCCGCCGGCTGCTCTGTGAAAGTTACTTATGCGCAAACAATCAATTTCTGAGATGAAAACAACAGCCGCAGAATGCTGGCCACCACGGTGGCCTGCCTGATTGCGTTTAAAGGAGAAGTTTGGCCCTGCCGCTAACAATTAGTATGTTTAAATACACATGGCTGCCGATCCATCTGCTTTTCTGTCACTCTGTCAACTTTTCACATACTCTTGCAGCACACACTGTATACCCCTCACAGCTTTCCGTCTCACATCCATTTCAACTTAATGTAGCAGTTTGCCTAAAAGGATCTCAAGCGCACACACGAGTTGGAGAAGTGTGACTATGAATCTGATCAGTAAAAGACCAACTGTAGCATATTGTTTATTCACATACATGTATTATTACTCGATTCTCACAAGTGTTTTTTTCTTCCTTGGCAGCTTATATTAGTTTCATAAGAGACCTAGGTCTGCCATTATTGTTAATAAACCTCTGGCCTGAAATGACCACGATGCATACAACTGTATTTGAAAATTTGTGAACCCTTTAGAAGTTTCGTTTCTATATTTCTTCGCAAATAGGACCGAGAACGTCAAAAAGAAAGAAGATAAAGAGAACCCAATTATGAAAATGAGACAAGGATTTGGATTATTAAGGAAAATGATCGAATATTATATATCTACTTTTGTTTTAAGACTCCTGTGATGCTGTGTAAAATCATTTTTACACAGAAATACAGAAAATTCTAAAGGGTGCACAAACTTTCAAGCACTACTGTACGTTCAACATGCATCATGAACAAAAACTTTCAGGACACTGGACTAAAAGTAAAATGAGCAAACAAAATAAACTCGCAGCACAAGCCTTCATCAGAAAAGTTATTTGCACCTGATGGCTGTAATATTAACGAAGCCTTAATTCTGAGACAGGAAAAGGCATCCAGAAAGTCGTATCATCACGCGGAGCACACGAGCTAATCTGACCAATTTTCTGTGGCTCCTTCTAACCGCAAAGCTCTAGGTAATAGAGTGGGTGGTGGAACAGGTGACAAAGGTGACACATCGAATATTGGAGTGCTAGTTTCTCATCCATGCTTCACCGGTACTGGAAACACAGCCCACCCTGAAGACCTCGAAATATCTGCTAATTAGCATCATTTGCTAAGAAAACAAACTGGGGCCAGATGGCGCCGCTACCAAGTGTTCATCGATCTTGAGTCCCACTCGTGCTGGCACTCAGGTTGGAGGTGGATTGTCCGTAGCAAAAGCATTCAAAATGGTTGCGTGCCCTGAAGCAGATTGCTCGTTGGTGACTGGGATTTGGGGAAAAAAAGAGGAAAAGAATGAAAACCACGCAGACTAAGTTAAAGTTTTTGGCACGAGACATGTTTTCTTTTCCTGCATTCTTTCCATACCAAATCAGGGGTTAAGCTCTGGTTCACTGGAAATCGGCCCAAAAATGCAACTCTGACTAACTACCATCAATGTATCAAGAACATTTTTGCCAGCTCAAGGTATTTAAACCCCACACAGTCTCTAAATAAGCACATTTGGACAGCAAGAATCAAAGTCTGACGCGAGTTAGCATTGAAACATTACAGCTAGATTGTGATCGTGTTGTTAAAGCCAAGCCGTTATGGTTATGAGTGGTTAAGGCTCTGTGTTTGGATGGTTGTGAGTTCCAAATCCAAGCACTGCTAAGCTAAAATGATTAATTGAGAAACAAACTTTTTTTAAAATTTGCCATCATTCAAAATTTCGATGTGAAAACCTCAGACTGTGATGATAGCCAGGTTCTCATCGCAGTTTTGCACAAAATACAAACACAATTGTGAATGGTCTTTGTTTCCATCAGGCGATGTTACGCGATTAAAGTTTGGTTTTCTCCTCTCGCATCAGCTCTTATACAGCACTCATTTTTTAAAAAGATAGTTGCTCTTCATATCATGTCATGTGAATTAAGTGCGAAAACTGTTTTCATTTCAATTTTTTTTCGAAATATCGCTTTATCAAATCGGCTGAAAAAACACCTAAGCGTGCGAGCATCAAAACTTGGTGAGGTTTGAGTGTTTTTTTAGTTATTTTTATTCACCATCTGCCATTACTCCTGTTTATAGTTCGCAATTTCAAGTTGCGCATTAAGCAGGTTAACGCAAACACAGCTAATGAAAGATTTCTGGCAAATGTAATTTATGAAGCATTCCTTAAAAACCCTAAACAACAACTGGTTTAAGTGAGTAGGCATTTTTGTTCCATGAGATGTTACTCCTTTTTGTTACTGCTTTTATTCCAGTGATTTTTCAGGGCCAGGTTAAATACCAACATTGCCCTTCTAGGCACAGCACTATTTAATACACTGAAAGGCATAGACAGTTATTATGTGGCATCTAATATCGCAAGATTTCTTCAGTGACTTTAACCTTGAGCTTTAAGGAAAAAGTAGTCAGTGACCGTGATGCAAAAAATACAGATCTGCTCGATTTAATGAAATATAATTGTGGCACAGAAAAGAAAAAGAATTTGATAAATAAAGATAAAGAATAAAGAGGGGCACTTGCTACAGCCCTACATCTGTGCGTTGCCCACAGCCACCAGAACAGTGTCAGTAGTAACTCTTGTATTGCTTTCATGTACTACATTCATTTTAGCTAAATAACATGATTTAAGAACGTCTGCCAGTAATCTAATCTAGTAATGCAACTCTCCTGGGATTGCTGTCCTTGCTCTTTCCCCCTGATGATGGCAACCTTGAAACACACATGCACTCATACACACACACACACACACACACACACACACTCCTCAACCCGGACTGTCTTGTTTTAGCAGTAAACACTTTTGAGTGTTTTTTAGATTTCTTGAGCATACTGCATTACAAATGAATGAATTAAATTTCAGGCACATTTTTGCATTTATTATATATTCATTTAATGCTAGCATGGGATTATAGGCCGTGTGTGTGTGTGTGTGTGTGTGTGTGTGTGGGCATTTCGATATACTTCCTCATACACTACAGTGTGAATCCAGTCTGCTAATAGAAACACACATACAAGTACACATACCCTTTATGTCCATAAGTATGTGCACCCCTGACCATCACACTCGTATGTGGTTCTTCTACAAACTGTTCTCACGAAGTTGGAAGCACACAATTGTAGAGAATGTCTTTGTACGCTGTAGCATTACACTTTCTCTTCACTTTGACTAAGGGGCTCAAGCCTGTTCCAGCATGACAATGCCCCTGTGTACAAAGTCAGCTCCATGAAGACATGGTTTGTCTAGTTTGGAGTGGAAGAACTCGAATGTCCTGCACAGATCCCTGACCTCAACCCCACTGAACAGCTTTGGGATGAACTGGAACACCGACTGCACCCCAGACCTCCTCACTCAACATATGGGCAGGTGTCCATACACACTTTATACACATATATACACACACACAGCTGGTTAGACATTATCCTCATGAGCTGTGTCCTGTGTGTCCGTTCATAGCGAAGCCTTTGTCATAACTTTCCCCAATGAGATGTGTGCTAATGCTAATAGTGGCTATATCTTGAGGCTAACTTACCACCGGACTGTATATATACATTTTTATTCTGTCCCCTAGTCATTGAATCTCGAACATTCATACCTGACAACGATTTATTACATAAAATTCTGAGTGTCTTTGACTTCGCGTACACAGGAAATAGACCTCAGAACACCAAGTGTCACAAAAACAGCCTCTGGTGTTAGAGGAATGAGCAGTGTAACAACTTACCCCGCTCTCCTCCTACACAGCCTTCTTTGCATTCGATTAAAATTGCCTAATGGACACTTATACAAATATAAACAGTGTATGACAGAACCGGCTTTCTTCCATCTTTATTATATCCCTTATCATTTAGAGAGCAGAGGGTGGTTTGGACTGCCAGTGAAGTGAGGCACCACCGGCTTCAAGCCAAATTACTCAGAAATCTGCCTGCATGTTTTCCTCAACGAATTCAGTTCAATAAATTAAAAATTGCCCTTTGCCAAAAGTGTGGTCAGGTTTGATCAATCTTAAAGAGAAAATAGAAGGGACTATCCAGACTATACATATATTCTCTTTTAGAAGTATGATTTCATTGTTGCAAAAAGAAATCCAGTTCAAAAGTATAGCATGTCTTATTTGAAACGTTGGCTGGAACGTTGTTTTAAAACGATACAGCAAATATGATCATCCTAACAAACTTTTATTAAATAAAATGTTCAAATCCTGGATAAAAATGTGTTCTTCGCATGTTACGTGACTGGATTATTGGATTACAAAACTTGTAAACGAATTAGTTTAATGTGAAAACTACACTAAAACTAAGTACACCTGAGTATTTCAAATACTTTTTGATACCTGTATTATTACATCATAATACTCGGTACCTGGAGTACTTCTCTTCAAGTATACTGACAAATGCAAGTATGTAAAAAGTACAGTAGTGTGTGTACTACTGTAATAAGCCTAGAAATTAAATGCCTCGGCAGTGCTTATTCACTGGTACAACTATGGTATGACTTGTATTATCTGATATTCAATTCAATTCAATTCAATTTATTTGTATAACAGTGTTAACTATGAACATTATCACAAAGCAGTTTTACAGAACTCTGGATATGAATATATTTCTAGATCCACAATAAACAAGCCAGAGGCGAGGGACAGCAAGCCTGAGACGACAAGAGGAAGAAAGTTTGAGAGAAACCAGACTCAAAAAAGAACCCATCCTATCGTCATCTGGGTGACACCGGATAGTGCGATTGTAAATAACTCCCTTTATAACCGTGTGCTATATGGTCAAAATGTGCAATTGTGCGTAGTGAAAAAATTCCCTATGGTTTTAGCACGAAGTCTATTTGGTTGAAGTCCTCAACTGTTCACTGATGGACACTGGAGTGCAAAACTCTACTTGGTAATTGCAGTCCAAAAGTTATCATGGTAATTATAGACCTAAGCCATTGTAGCAAAGCTGTTTGTATCAACTGCAGTCCAAAGCCGTCTTCTAGGTTTCTGAGTGTATCTTTAGGCTGTCTGTATGGGGCCATCCTCAGCAAGAGCGAAGTGATAAATACTTCAACCAGAGTAAGGATGGATCAGGCAGGTTGGAGAGTAGAAGGGGTCACTGGTACCTCAGGAGAAGCATGGAGAGAGAGCAAGAGAGAGAGAGACAGAGAGAGACAGACAGAGTGAGACAGAGAGAGAGAGAGACAGACAGAGAGAGACAGAGACAAAGACAGAGAGAGAGACAGAGAGAGAGAGACAGACAGAGCGTCAGATAGAGAGAGAGAGAGAGAGAGAGAGACAGAGACAGACAGAGTGAGACAGAGAGAGAGACAGAGAGACAGACAGAGAGAGACAGAGGGACAGAGAGAGACAGAGAGACAAAGACAGAGAGAGACAGAGAGAGAGTCAGATACAGAGACAGAGACAGAGATAGAGAGAGAGACAGACAGAAAGAGAGACAGAGAGAGAGACAGGGGGACAGAGAGAGACAGAGGGACAGAGAGAAAGAGAGACAAAGACAGCGCAAGAGAGAGAGGCAGAAAGACAGAGAGAGAGAGAGAGAGAGAGAGAGAGAGAGAGAGAGAGAGAGAGAGAGACCGAGAGAGACCCAGTGGTTAGGTATGCTCGTTGTCACTTAGTGGTTGCAGACATTATCCAAATGTCCATTTTATGTGTGTGAAATGTTCATTTATATTATATTATAATAGCAAGTGTAATTATATTTATAATATATATCATTGTAATTATATTCTAATTTTTAAATTATAATCATGTGACATGTCCAGTTATATTAACTTATATTAAATACATTATATTAATACTTGCTAAATGCAAATCAACCATTTTCAGCAGGAAAACAACTATTCAAAGCTTCTGCCTCAATAATGGTCGGCAAGTCATTTTCCCAAATCCCGCCGAATATATCCGTCCAATTTTCCACCCAAAATATCTTTCAAAATTATCCTTCTAATCTTCTATAGTGGTTGTATCCAATCTCAGTCGCTATCTTAGAAAGCCATTAGTTTTCTGTCTGAGGAGTCTGTAAGTAATCGGTTGCAACACCAGGCTGAGATGGACAAGTGCTTAGACCTGACAACAGATTTAATATAATTCAGCAGGCTTCCGAGTTCATTCCCGGTGGCTCTCTCATCGGCAGATAGATAGAAGCTCATATCTTCAGCCCATCTCCAAATTCGCTTTCTCTCTTCAGTCAGGGGGTATTTTCTCTCTTCTTTCTCATCCTCCTTCCTTCACCCCTCTCATTCTCTAGTATCCTGTATGTCTTCTTTCTCTGATAAAAGTGTTTTACCTTTCCTCTTTTATTCAGTTTTCTCTTTTCCTCCCTTGTTCTCTCTCTCTCTCTCTCTCGCTCTCTCACTCAGTGACTCCACCATTACTGGCAGGGCTTTTTAAAACACACATCACTCACTCAGATCACTGAGCCCTGGAGCTGAAGCCGGGACCTTCAGGTGTCATTGGGCGCGTCTTGGTCCATGTGCTGCTCCTTGAGTGTGTGTAAGTGTGTGTGGAAGAAAGACTTATGAAGATATTGGAGTGTAAATCTGATTCCTTGGACAGATGGCAGGAGCGTCAGTGCACCCACAGATGCAGTTCTCATTTTTATTCAGGGACACACTCATCCTAGTCTGGAAAAATGGACGCAGTCAAATAAAGTGCATAATGCAGAGAGGTTTGACGGAGCAATGGGAAAGTAAAATATCAGAGAAATAGCTCTGATTGCTTTGAAATGCAGCAATCTCTGCATAATAATTTCTCACTAATCTTTATAGCAGATATATCAGGCTTGCGGAAAATAATTGCTGCAGAGTTTTAAAGTTATTTCTTGCACACTGATTGATCTCACTTAAAATATTAAATAGCGCCGTGATGGTGTGCCAGCTTTTAACATAAGCTGCCATGCATACCGTATATGCAGCTAAACATGTTCTGATGCCTGTTTTATTCTGTAACATGAGTCGAATGACAAACGAGAACCCTGTGTCTATAGAATACAATGAAAAGCATTGATGCGGAAGAAGAAAACCAACCACATCAGAACCCATCTTGCCAAGCATATCTGGTATTTTTAAGTCTTTAGAAAGAGGTTATAGATGAAGAAAAAGAGAAAATCACATTTTTTCCCCTCTTGTGGGTAACATCGGAGTGGATATGTTTAGCCTGCAAATTCAAGGCTTATTTTTATCTGCGGTGAGGCGAACACACACAATCCCTCTGTATCTTCCTCTAGCACTAGTCCAGACATGCGCTCAGCGAAGCTCTTCAAACCCAGCTGCTCCAAAGAACAAAAGGACCAGAGAGATGGCAAAAATAGAAAGAGAGAGAGAAAGACAGTAGATCCGTGTAGTCATTAAATCAAGAGGATTTTTGGTACTTAGACAGTGATTGAGATGTTAAGATTGTAGTATATGCCCTGCTTGTCTTTTAGTACCATTCTCCACAGCCCAAAATATTTTTCCCTTTTGACATGATTGTTCCAGTACGAGAGCTTCCAGTCGGTATACCTGTTTAACGCTGGCAGCAACAAGACCATCCATCCATCCATTACCTGTATTAATGCTGATCTGTGAAGGGTCATGGGGAAGCTGGAGCCAATCCCAGCTACTGGGATAGATCAGACCGATCTATCGCAAGGTTAAGGACCATGAACAATCACATTCACACCTATGGGCTTAGCCTAATCGGCATGTCTTTGTACTGTGGGAGGAAACCCCAACAGGTCCGGGGAGAACTCCACCTTCTTGTTGTGAGGTTACAGTGCTAACTACAGTACCAAGTTATGCAACAAAAAAAAAAAAAATTTTTTTGTTTCTCAACAGCAAGTACCTGGACTAAATCACCGTCCCTGTTCTATTTCTGCCATTGCAGCACTCTACTAGATTTAATTTCTGGTTTAATGGACCAGAAAATAAAGTGGCTAGCTATTGTGGTGACCTTCTGCATGGTTTCACTCCCACTTATTAATTATGTTGGTGCTTATTCAGACATGTAAGTCCATCTGTCCAGCTCCTGAAGTCATAACCAATGACGGAGCTCACTTTTGGCGTACTCGTGACCAAGTGGGAATTGGGAAATTTCCAACTTCTTAGTAGGAAAGATCCATTTGAAAGTCAGAGTTTTTTGCGATTCTGTGCTGTCACTTCAACATGGCGGGACTGATATTGTAGTTCAAAGAAAGAACAAAAAACAGCAGCATGATTTATGGTTTTTAAGCTGTCTTTTGAGTTCCTTTTTAGGTACGAAATCGCTAAATACTTGGTAGTACCTTGATAATGGTAATGTAAATTCACTTTCTGGAAGATTTTTTGATCTCTAATTTAGAAATATATTAAGCACTAACCAAACAACTCTGTGACTATTACTTTCCATCTTCAGATACTTGCATTTGTGTGAATGCCCTAATTTGGGAATTAATTGGTTCTGAGTTGAAAATTTGCCAGTTCTCATCAACGCAGCATTTGTTGACGCTGCATAAAAATTCTTGACTGGCTAACAGGCAATTCTAGACCTCAATTAGGAGGGTCTGTTGATGTTTAACAGATGGGATAAGTCTTTATTTAGTCAATCTGGAACGCTTTATTTTTTTAATCCCCTTTTCTAAGCATTCTGCAGCAGTAAACAGTCAACAAGCTGTCCCAAGACTCCCTTCCTTTGTTTAGCAATTGCATGGTTTTATGTGAACCAAAGCAACTAGCATGAAGCTTTCCAGAATGTTTGCTTCTCTCTGCTCATTCCTGGTGGATCTTTCTATAACAGTTGGCTACATTTTAATGCTGCACAGCAATCCAGAAGATATGTGAATGACTTGTGAGTAAACGTGCCAGTGAAAATTTGGAGAGCAGTTCATTAAAAAGTGTTGACTGGCAATGTTGTGGTCTTTTCTAAGGCTATCATTACTTGATCAAAACGGTAGCAAGTTACAGATGTGTTGTTTTAGCCAGGTGAGAAAATGGACAAGAAGTCATAACAGCGACATAGTAGTCTTAGTGAACAAATACAAGAACACGTGTAGTCTACACTGATTAAAGTGGTACTGATCGCTTAGTATTATAGCGTATATAGTAGATACTTTGCCCACGATAGCCTCAGATTCCTGTTCTTGACAGACAGGAGTGGAACAGAATGTGGTCTGCTCTTGTAGCCCATCCACCTCCAGTTTCAACGTTTTGTGCATGCTGAGATACTTTTCTATGCTTGTAAAGAGTGATTGCGTTACTATACCCTTCCTGGTAGCTCAAACCATTCAGGCCATTTTCCCCTGACCTTCTTCTCTGTGGTTAATATCACTGCACTGTCACTTTTACATTTACTCAGAGGACATGTATAGATACAGTTGTATTTACTTTATATTCTATACTTTTTTTTTAGTATTACTTGTTGAATATCTCTTGCTTGGTCATACTGCCTTTTTTGCTTGCTGCGTGTGCTGTGTGTATTTTTTCCTCTGGGATTAATGAAGTGATTCTATCTATCTATCTATCTATCTATCTATCTATCTATCTATCTATCTATCTATCTATCTATCTATCTATCTATCT
>JAQMYM010000007.1:2965213-2978626 GCA_030014255.1 Parauchenoglanis ngamensis
TGTTGGCCCTGTGGTGGACTGGCGACCTGCCCAGGGTGTACCCCGCCTCTCGCCCGAAGATGCTGGGATTGGCTCCGATGGCGACCCAGATGGATAAAGCGGTATAGATAATGGATGGATGGTTAATTACTGGGCAGAAAATTAACAAGAAGTAAAACAGCAACTTCTTTTGCTGGTTGATGCTCGTTGCTGAAACTGGGGGAAAAGCTGGAAACAGGGAAGTTCACTTCCATGGTCTTCTGTTACGCGAAGAGAAATTTTTTTTGCCCAGGAGTGTATATGTTGGAGCGTGGCTGTGGGGATTTGTGTACATTCAGCCACAAGAGCATTAGTGAGGTCAGGCAGTGATGTCAAGTGAGGAGGTCGGGGTTTAGATGGTGTTCCAGTTCATCCCAAATGTGTTCAGTGGGGTTGAGGCCAGGGCTCTGAGTTCTTCCACTCCAACTTTGGTAAATCATGTCTTCATGGAGCTCGCTTTGTTGTACACAGGGGCTGGAACCGGATTGAGCCTCTTAATTCCAGTGATGGGACATTGTAATTTGTAGGAAAACCCACATACTGGTGTGATGGTCAGGTGTCCACATACTTTTGGCACTTCAGTGTATATCACTGCAAACCAGAGGAATATGTAGCCCTTCGAACTATTAAAAAGTTAAACTTTAAACAGGGTTGAATTAGGACATACTTAGAATTTCCTTTTTTTTTTTTAAAAAAAATCAATGATTTAGTTTCAATCTATAATTCTCGAAAAAGGTTGTACATTGGGATACAGTCAGTATCATAACATTATTGAATGACAGAACTTACACATGGCCCAGCATTTCAGCCTCACAGCTCCAGGGTCTCTGGTTCGATCATGATCTCTAGTTACAATCTGAGTTTCTGTGCAAAAAAAAAAACAACGACAAAAAACAAACGTACCAGTAGCTGATAAAACGTTTAACGAAAGTGAGTGAGTTCAAACTTATTTTTCTTCTTCTGATCATCTGCAGGAAATTCAGATGATGCAGCTTCCTGTTGAGCAAAATGGAACAAGACTGAAATGAGCTTTAGTCACAACATGTAATGAATGACTCATGGTTAAGAATGTTTTAAGCAGGAGATGTTCAATTTAATGTGTACAATTTACACATTAATGCAGGCGAAATGCTGTGGATCTTCTGTTTTAAGTTGTTTATCTGAACCAGGACACTGCGTGGGACACAAATGGCATCACAATTGTGGAATCACCCTAGTGGGAAAACAATGCCTATTTAAACAGTCTTGTGTTGGTAGCCATCAAATTGACCTAATTGCAAAACACTTTAAAAAAAAAAAAAAAACGTTTTAGCTTCAATACGTTGGCCTGCGGTGCATTTTTAGGGCCGCTGCGCATTGCGTAATAGTTTAAAGACGAGTTCGTTACACAGGATGTGACGTTTGTGTTTTTACGTCATTTTGTATATTTCCTCTCTGCATACACCATAGCAAACTAGCAAACAGTGCCAAACGTTCAGACACATTTTCAAATGCACATGAACGTCTTGTCAAGCAAACATGGACGCTGGACTAATGCAAGTGTGTGCCCCGATGGACGTTATCCCAAGAACTACACGTACGTTTTCAATTTTATTTAACGATCTTACAATAACTCAAGTGGCCAACTTGTCTAAGTATCAGTTACATCAATGCGCTTTCTAAAAGCCTCGTTTTTGTATGCTATCATTATCAATCCTAAGTCTGGAAGGTTCTCCTCAGTTTGCTGAATCTGAACGCACCGCATGCTCTCACGGGTTCCTGTCGTTGCTTTACTGTGTTTAGATAACCTGCCTCAAAAGGCGTTGATGTGTCATTTGAAACACAGTCGTCATCCTTATCTTCTCCCTGGTAACGTATCAGCTTCTATTCACACTTAATTTGTTGGAAATTGGACTAGGTTCTGTCCTGGTTGATTGGCATGTCAGCTTTCTCTAGATTTTTGTCACATTCTTCAGGAACTCTATATATCAGAATCCCTTGCTGACCACGATGCCCACACAGCCAACACTAATAACTGAATAACTTACTAATTATGCTCACCTGCGCCACATTTATTAATAAGCCCTTCACCATCAAAGCTCACAGTTTGCTTGGTTTATTGTTAAGTCTTGTTTGTGCTCTCCAGCCTACACTGTGAAGACGTTTTGTTGTCAGTATTGATCTCCTTTGAATGATTTCTGATCTTTTTTTTTTCTCTGGTTTTCACCTTTTGGATCTTGCCTTTTAGTTTTTAAACTCTGCCTGGTTATCTCACTTTAATTTGTATCTAACAATTTTGGATTGCTTGCTTTGACCTGTATTTTTTTAAAAAAAATTTTAAAGCTCATTATCTACTTTAAATTGTGCACATCTCCAGCATCCTGCTCAAGTCTGCCTCTTTAATTCACACTTAAAGTCACATAAAAAGGTTTGAGGGCTGTGGTTAGATTCTGTATGTTGATGTGTTTATTTTGGAAACAGGAAGACTGATTTACATGACAGCCAATAGCATTCGAGAAACACCACACTCCTGCTGAATCTATCGAAGTATGGAGTACAGTGAAGGCTTTAATTAGAGCCTTTTTCCTATTATGGAGGATTTCTCACCACCACCTTCACCCATGCCAGTTAACTATAATGAGAAGGATATCCTGGGTGATGAGATACTGGATGTTTTTTGGAATGTTAGATGTAGCTGAAGATTATAGGATGCAGTACTTGATATTCTTTTACACTTCCTGATGGAAAAGTCCTAACAGTGTATAATGGCTGAACCACTTTATCGATCAGTCTGATGCAGAAAGACCTCTCAGCGTTAAAGATCTATATAGGATTATAAAGACTATATAGGATTCAACCTACTGATTGCTCCTCCCTTACCCCATTTTGTCCAACGTGTATTGGCATGTACGGTGGCTGGAAGCGTCCTTCCAAGTACTTACGTTCACACTCACTTGCTTTTTCTCATGCCAAATAAGTATGATCTTCCAGTTTTCAAAATTTGTTAGCCAGCACCATGTCTTCCTTTTCTTCCTGTCTTTTTCTCATCTTCCTTTAGGTGCTTCCTTCCACATTTGTGCTGCCACTTGTAAAACTGCAAAACGTGGAACACGCTCTCTAGAGGTTTGTCCATTCTGGGCTTTTGTAGCAGTGCAACATGGTGGCTCTGTAGACGTGGACCTGCTAGATATTTAGGGCTCTTTCTAAGCATACGAAAATATGATTCATAGTTACAGGTAATTATACACTAATGAAAACATATTTATGAATTCCCTAAGTATATTATGGAGCAGTATAGATACCCTCAAAATTCTACCTACTATTAAGCAGACCAGAAGAACCTAACTGCGATCTTGCTTTAAAATAAAAAAATGCCAACCATTTTTGTTCTTAACCAAATGATGCTTGGTTAATAGAGAAGACTGAAGAACCACGTTTACAGCAAGGTTATATTCTAGGGTGCATTTACTCACACAAACACAGTACTAGTGCAAGTTGTGTAAACAGAAATTCTAATTTCCAGGACGTGATGAGCTATAAAATTAAAACGAGAAATAAAATCTACAAAACTAAATATACTATCGTATTGGTGTTCATTACACTAAAAAAGCTCTTTTTTAAATTTTTTATTTCAGGGACACTCTAGCCACTTCTCTATTCACTACAGATTAGTAAAAAAAAGTATTAATAAAAATAAAAAAAAACAACCTAAATGATAAAAAAAAATAACCCACAATTTCAAATGAATCTGATAACGATTTTAACATTACAGTTCTAGAAACTTCTGGGTAAATCTAACATTCCCATAATCTTAGTTTGTGTCTATCTGGAAATATGTGACTAACAGCGAACTGCTGTTAGGCTGAATATTTATAACTTTTGCAGAAGTTACAGAATATTTCATATAACTCATAGACTAACTTTCCTTAAACCAGTTGAATCTTTTAGTACACGTTCTGGTAACTTTCCCTGCTGCCTACAGGGAGTCTGCTGAGATCTCCGTCATCCAACCGGCGAATTGTCTCCGCTTCCTTTCTTATGCTTGAGAGCTACTTTTGTCCCTTGTGCTTTGCACTGTGAGATGAACAGTGAGCTAGATTGGTGAGTTTGATATTATCCAGCAAGGATTAAACCACTATTCTTTGTTCAGAACCCCAGAGATGTCAAGAGTCTACCAATCTGTTTTTATAAAGCATGCTCTCCATCATGCCCAGCTTATGCAACAGACGGAAGCTATTAAGACGAGTCCTGCAAACAAGAAGCTATTTTCCTCACCCCCCCCTCCACCCCCTTCTTCGCTTGTTAGAAAAACAGCATAAATATATAAACACCTGCTGTACTGTTGAGAGGCTCTGATGGATTTAACCAAAGAGTGTTCGCGTGAGGGCGAGCTTGTTACTCCATGTTTCAATGAATAAATATGAAGTTCGGTTGCCAAATCTGTTTAAATGCAAGCAGCCTCATGGAAATTAAGCATTACAATCTCATCCGCCGCCTCAGCCCAGGAGGTTCTGCTTTTTTCTTGGGCTCTCCGATTCTGTGTAGCGGCCAGACTGGATTGCATATGGATACACAAACACAGAGTAAAAGCCCAAAAATCCTCCAAGAACCATTAATTAGCCTCGAAAAACGACAATGCTTTTACTATCTGCCATTATTTATATATTTTCTTGTTTCTCTCTTTTTAGATTCTGGCTCCTGTTGCTAGAGACAACTCCAGGATCTCTCTCAAACTGCCTCTTTCCTAGTTTCCACTTCTCCACTTGTTTATCCGAGCCAGATTTTGTGAGCCACAGCTTTTAGGTGGGAGACTCTCTGTCTCTCTCTCATTTTAACTCTCTTTTCAGTCTGACGTGGGTTTTTGGAGCACTGCAGCGAGGGTGAATGGGGGAAGCTCTCGTGGTTCACAACTCTCCCCGTCTTTATGATTACAGTTTCCTATTACCTGCCTCCAGCCGCAGAGATAGGAGGCCTACCGAGCACCGTGGGAGCTGCTCTATTGCCGCGCATCGTGATGAGTTTTCCACTGATGTTTTCCTGCTAGCTCCTCTTCAGCCTGTCAGTTCTGCTTTCTCCACTACTGGGCCCCCCTTCGTCTTCTCCGTCCTCCTTCCTTCTTCCCTACCTCACTTCTCTTGCTTATTTTCTCTGAACACAGCTGAGGCATTGTCAGCGTGATGGAAGGCAGTGTGTTGGTGGGATGCACCTCTCAGTATATGTGTGTGTGAGTTAGTGTGTGTATGTGAGTGTGTTTGTATGATGAGTGAAAGGTAAGAAGATGCTGTTCACCTTGCTGGAGGAATGATGGGTGTCAGAATATGCTTATGCACAAATGTGAATCATTTATGAGTAATAAGTTACGGTTCTAAGATGTTTATGTAAAATACGATTTGCTTCAGGTTTTCAGATACGTTTTAAATTGAAATACCAGAAATGACTTGAATACATGTACAAGAAGAATTATCCACTCACAACCCACTCTCACTCGATTGCAGTAAATGCTTTATCCTGGTCAGGGTACTATATTACATCCAGATTAATTCTAATTCCTTGAAAAAGAAAAGGTATACCTTTTAATTTGCTCTGTGGCTGCACAAATACAATCCCTATATTAAGTACAGATTATGAAGTGCAGCTTGTAGATGCACAATTACTAACCAAAGGCAGTTTCTGTGCACAGTTGTGGTGGAAAGGGACCACCAAGGACCAGCAGGCCATAAGAAATCGATGATGGACAATTCACAGCCAACACTGACATGATACTGGCATGATATTACGTGTTAGGCTGGTATGAGTGACACTGCATCATATCTACACTATTGCTGGCGATCTCTTTCTCGTTCCAATGACTGATGCATAGCCTAGACTGTAATTATACACCTATAGAGTGCACCTCTTGGTTACGTTTAGTTGAAGGAAATGGCCACTGAATGTAGGTTCATGAATGTGGCTACTTCCCTGGTTCTACTATTTATATGTATGTGTTTGAGGGATATGAATATTTTGGTTTCATTCCATAAACTACTGACAACATTTCCACCAAATTCCCCATAAAAATATAGTCACTTAGGGCGTTTAATTACAGCTAATGACAACTGGTCAAAATAACAAAAAAGATGCAGTGTTTTCCGATCTTGAATAATGCATAGCAATCAAGATCATATTTAACTTTTAACAACAAACACATTTTTGAACTTGGGAAGAGTCAGAAATCACTATTTGGTGGAACAACCCTGACATTTAAACACGGCTTCTATGCCGCTTGGCCTGCTCTCCACCAGAATTTCACATGGTTCTTGGGCGACTTTATGCCACTCCTGGAGCAACAATTCAATCAGCTCTGCTTTGTGTGATGGCTTGTGACCATCCTTCTTCCTCTTGCCACATTCCCAAGGTTTTCAGTGGGGTTCAGGTCTGGAGATTGTGCTGGCCATGACAGGGTCTTGACCTTGTGGTCCTCCATCCACACCTTGGTTGACCTGGCTGTGTGGCATGGCGCATTGTCCTGCTGGAAAACCCAGTCCTCAGAGTTAGGGAACATTGTCAAAGCAGAAAGAAACAAGTTTTCTTCCAGGATAACCTTGTACATGGCTAGATTCACATGTTCACAAAAATATTCCCCATTCCAGCCATGAAGAAGCACCCTCAGATCATCATCAATTGTCTACCAAATGTCACAGCAGATGTGAGACACTGTGGCTTGTAGGCCTCGCTATGTCTCTGTCTGACCATTAGACGACCAGGTGATGAGAGAAAGCTGAAAATTGGGTTCATCAGAGATGATGATCTTATATATGTTACCGCCATATAGTACATGTCACTCTATATGAAAAACCTCCAGTTTAATTTGAATTATTATAAAGGTCTGCTCCATTTAAGCTTTTCTCAGTGATTCCATGTTCTACATAAAGTTGGATTCCATCCACCACCTTCAATACCGGAAGAATGACATATATAATTTTTCCCCATGAAATATCACTCTCTCTGCTATTGAAAAGTCAGGTGAATTGCACAAATTGGTATATATGCCCATTTATCTGCTCTGTATTTGTTTTGTCTGTGCGGGTGTCCAGTCTCGAAACCACATTTTCACTTATTTGGTCTCATCTCGGAATTGAAAGCAGTTCTATTTGAACTTGAATCATTTTAGAGGGAGACATTCAGACCATTTTTCTCCCCACCAGAGTGTCACGGTGACTTATGATTACATACTCTCGAAATTATTCTACACATGTTTAAAATAATAAATAAATAAAATGAATCCATTGATTCACACTGGATTGACTGATGCTATGTGTATGATACATGTTATAATTCTTGTATTTTTACAGAATACTAGTATAATAGTTCATATAAAGAGGACAGGCTTTTTATTTTACATTTTTGGTTTAATGCCCTGTAGGGAGCTGGAGATGTAGAGCGTGCCAAACTGCCCCAGAGCCAACAAGCCCGAGACTCAACCTACAGAAATTTCCCTTTTGAATATTAATGGGGTGATGGGGTGATTGGTCTTGACTCCTCCAAAGCCACACAATCCCAGAGTCTTGACTCAGCCTCGATAAAGTTGATTCGTGTCCAGTAGCTATTTGTCAAATCCTAAATTTAAGAGGGTCTTGCCTTTTCAGATAAATTAATTACAGTCAAAATTGCTAACTGACCTTCATGACTGAACATTTACACACAAGACACGCTCCCATAATTGTCCTCAACCTCACTAAGTATGATACGTGTCCATTGACTCAGGATCCACAGTTATCCAGTGTCTCATCCGCCCTTATCTAGGACACAGACTTTCTCAATCTCTCGCCCTATCTCCCCCATTCTGTAGCTGTCACACTCCCTTCAGCAGTGTGTTCAGGACCTCACACTCTCAGTCCACAGATGTATGGATATTTTTGTAAACATAGTTTTCACCCTTCAGTTGAAAAAAAAAAAATCTCAGTATGCATTAACAGAGTTTGTGAAAATCTCTCCATCCAAATGAAAATAAGGGGGCGATAGTATTTCGTAAACTGTTACATAAAATGTGTCAAGAATAACATTAGAGCTGCATGTTGAGCAACAGAGAAGAGGAAGTGAGGAAAAAAAAATCCCACCAGCATCTGAAAAGTTCATTCATTTACTTCTCTTTAGTAACCATTTAATCCTTGTCAAGGTTGTGGTTAGCCAAAAGGACCAAAACAAAAAAATGAACACAAGGATACATTTGGTGTAACTACTGCTTCGATTCGATTCGATTTTTAAAAAAGCAGCTTTACATAAATCCAGATTATAACATTTTATGAACGTTTACTCCTAATTTGACAATGGCAAGGAAAAACTCCCCGAGAAGACATGAGTTACACCGGAGAGTCGGATTACTGCTTAACTGGATCTTACAACCCCAATAGATCAAGAAGTCATAGATCAAGAAAGAATGGGAAAGAATTTCACTTTCAAAACTTTTAGTTTTGAAACATTAGTGTCCTCAGTTCCTGAACGCTTACCGAGTGCTGTTTAAAGAAAAGGTGATGGAACACAGTGCCCCTGTCCCAACTTTTTTTGGAACGTCTTGCTGGCATCAAATTCAGAATGAGTGTAAAAAACAACAAAGTTTATCAGGTTGAACTGTAAAAATCTCGCCTTTGTACTGTGTTCAATTGAACGTAGGTCGAAAAGGATTTGCAAATCATTCTATTTTGTTTTTATTTACATTTTACACAGCGTCCCAACTTTTTTGGTTTCGAGGTTGTATTAATAATCTCAGTCGGAGGTGTGTGTTATGTAGCACTGAAGGCACGAAAAACCACAACAGGCATGTGCCCGTTCATTTTTAAAAAATAAAACTACATGAAATCAGTGAAAATAAAATAATTTAAAACAAATTCTCCACTTCGGAGTGTGTTTTGGAAAAGAGTAATTATTTGTGTGGACAGGAGACCAAGATGCAAAGATAATATGAGTATTCAGGGTGTCCCAAAAGTCTGGCTCCATAGGCAATCATTTATTTAAATACAGATATTACAACAAATGGTCAAATTGACAATTGTGGACTTTGCAACACTTGTGTATATGCTGAATTCGACGTTCTGTTAGTTTCAAAATTTGTCTTTGAGCTGCAATATTTAATTTCACATGAAGAAAAATGCCTGTGGATCCAGACTTATGGGACACCCTGTATGTGTGGACAGGGACTCAAAGAAGAGCGTCTTATGGCCTGCTGATTGCCTGTATCAGCTGACAGGCATTAATATAAAATAAAGGTTAAAATGATGAGCAATCTGAATACAGCGAAATGTCACTATGTGAAGAAACTAAATTGCATTTGGAGAAATCTTTATCATCTTCTGTTACTCACTATCTCCTATTCTCTCAGCTCCAGTTTTCCAATATGCCCCTATTCCTAGTCCCAGAACTCTCCCTTTTCTCGGTTTGTCTCTCCAGCGTTCTGTCTTCCTCACTCTCTTAGATTGGCTGTGAATGTCCCAACAGTGCCGTTTCTCCCGTCTCGTTGGACGTTGGCCCTCTCAGCCCTCTCTGCTCATGCTGTAAGCCAACCATCTGTGCATAATTGACTGCTAACCTGGGAATACACTGCGGCGCTCAGGAAGGAAAGACAGAAGGGGAACGAGGGGAGGAGAGGTGGCCTCCGAGCGCTCATCACCACCGTGCCATTTGACCTCCAGCATAACGAAAGAAGAAAAGAATCAATGGTTGGAAAGATATGCCTGGTATTGTAGCACCTCCTCCTCTGGATGCCACAGGTGGGTGGCTTTTGGGTTTTTGGAGAACAGCAGGTGGTAATTGGAATGAGGATTAGTTCAGATAAATCGCCTTATTCTGAAATATCTCCAGCCCTCAAATCTCGAACTTCTTTTCAATTTCCTTCCTCTTCTCGCACTCATTAATCACCCGTCTGCTCCCTGTGTGCCTTTCTCCTACGTTTCACTAGATTTGCCATGCTCTTTTTCATGTAGTATTTCTTTCAATCACTCGATTTTCCTCCATTTTCCGGCTCCTCCTCCGCTGAAGTGGATCTCTATAGTGCTGCTATCTCTACATCTGGGTCTTTACTGACAGGCTATACAAATCCGAATGAAAGCTCAATACATGTTTTGTCCAAAAACAAAAAAAAAAATAGTGAATGATGGTATTAGCTGATAACCTAGCACTCAGACTTCATCATATTTTTCATTAATTTCTAGTTTATTATCTCTATTAGCTCTACAAACGTGCAGCACAGTGGGGCAGCACGTAGCGTCACCGCCTCACAGCTCCAGGGTTCCTGGTTTGATCCTCAGCTTGAGTTCTGCATTTATTCAGTATTTATTATGGTATGCGCTATAGTATTTATACCATGATTTACGGCGATGCGAAAAGTCAGCTTCTTTGACATTAGACCCTAGCTATTGCGAAAGAGACATTGTGTGGCAGCATTTCAGTTTGTTGATAGCGATGAAGCAAATATATTCAGATTTATGTAGCCTAACTCTAAAAACCACCAGGCTCTGGGGGACTGACATTTGGCCTCGGGGATGTGAGCGGAGTGTGCGTATGAGAGAGCGAGAGAAAGAGAGAAGGGTGAAGAACGCAGGCAGGAAATCTCATATTTAATAAGTAAACTGACGCTGGCGTGGGCTAGGCCGACATTTTTCTTGCGTGGGCCTCTTGGGGTGGGCTCAGTCAGCCATTTTTCAAGCAAAGTGAAGGATTTAGGTTATATGTAGAAAGCCCATGAGATGCTCTGTAGCATTTGCTCATATGGCGTAGCAGAGGAAAGGGGGAGAGGAAGAAATTGAGAGAAGGATTAGCCTTCTCCTTGTGTTTATTCTTACCGTCTACATATTATTATTATTATTATTTTTTGCAAATAGTTAGAGGTCTGAGCGCTTATACGTCAATCAATATATGATAAACACGGAGAGTGATAGGATGAAAAAAAGGACCAGGCCTGGAAGGACATCTCAATTAGGAATCACTGTGGTTATAAGGTATCATTTTTAATCACCTAGACCTACATATAAAGGAGCAATCAGAAATAGAGCACTTTACTCTGCATATTCCCAAGGGGTCAAAGGAAGGGGCACCCATGTTCGATAACCTCCTTCTGCAAAATAGAGGTCTTGGTATAGGGCACATCGAAGATGGGTAGAAAAATTAGGGCATTTCAAGCCTTAGGCTGAAGAGAATGAGAGTCAATTATCAATTTGTGACCTCACTGAAATGAATTTTAACTCTGATATATTTATAAACCTCCTAACATGTTCATTTCCTACCAGTGGGTGTTTAATAGCCAAAGCAGATGAACTGATAATGCTACATAAGCCTGGGAAGATGAGGACTATTCAACGCTTTCCACTGTGGCATTGCTTCATCCAAAGTGGAACATGGGAAGGCAAGCTGCTCTGAGGCTGTTCGCTTTTGTGCTCTTGGGGGAAAACAGATTCGTTGGCCGTCCATATGCTGCTCCAACTTTGGCAATCCCAGACGGAGTTGAAGGTACACTGTGTGCACATTGTGCCTTCCACAAAAAATCCTTTTCGAATAAATAATGGAGCGAAATGAGATAGAAAACCACACAGTGAGTCCTTTTAGCTATTTGCCCAGAAAGCACAGATGCTCTGGAACCGTCATCACAACAGCCCAACTACAAAGGAGAACACTTCTGTTGGGCCCTCTGTGGTCACGGTAGGCTGCGGCCAGGAAGGTCCTGTTCCAAACCCAATTCCAGAACATTCCATAGGGGTCGGATTTCTTTCCTTATTTCCTGTATTTCATTTCTGGTGTTTGGTGTAAAAGCTACAATGGGGAGTTATACTAAACTTTGCAAAATGGACTTGTATCAAACTTATATTTGAAAAAAATTAAACGTTACAGAAAAGAAATTACCTGCAGAATGAGAAATAAGTGAGGTATCCAAAGTCTGCAGAAGAACTGCGGCAAGTTGTCTAAGATGCTGGGAACAACCCATCAGCTGATTTATTTCAAAAAGTTATTTCTGAAACAATGTACACGAGCAATTTTAATGACAAAGTTGGTCAGAATCAAAAACAGAATTTCATTATGTGCGCTAAAGACGTTCGGAATAGTGCTTAACCCTATTCTGATTTTGCAAAGAATGTTGATAATCTCAGACAAGTTGTACAGTTTAGGTTTAAAAAATGGTGGAAAGTAAGCATCGGTCATCAAGGATCAAGATATAATGAGGACGTTATTACTTATGTATGTTAGTATGAACACTAATCTTGGAGACTTCAATCGTAGTGGTCTTGGAAGTTCGTTAGACCACTTCAAGCTTTCTCAACCTTGAGATTTTGGAAATAATGACATATTACAAACACTATGGTTGGAAACTGAAACTGTTCCAAATTAGAATTGAATCCAAAATGCCAGGTACCCATTAAAAAATTTATAAAATTTGCCTTAGCTTGTTGGGTCTTTGATAACCCTTTATCGAAACATTATATTGTCAAACAAACAACAACAAACAGACAAACAGGCTACATATCTGCAAGCTATCCAAAAGGATATATTGCGAGAATGGGAGAATCTGTTTTGGTAGGTCGCTTAGCTCACCGTGGCTAGCTCACTGTGGCACTCCAAAGGGATTTCAGAAAGTCCCCGTGACTCTCTCAGCGTAACATCACCGGGATTTCAAAATTAAACTCCCTGTGGCTCGCTAGCAGGACCTCCAAATGGGGTTTCAAAATAAAGGCATGTTGAAATAAAGTTGTTGCATTTGTTTACAAAGGCTCTTCAAAGCATCTATGCAGTCAACATGCTTTAATTGAAGTTTTAATAGTCAAAAGTTATGTTTTGTCATCTAAGCATTTAACCTCTTGACCTTTTTTTAAATAAAAACTTTTTGCAATCGAAACAGAGAATCAATTTCCAAAAAGGAGAATCTTGAATGTAATCAATAAAATTCAAATGACACCCAAGCCTAACAAACCCATCTTGTGGTCCTACAGAAAACACCACCTAAACCTTTACATATGTGTTCAACGCAAAATGTCATTTTAGCCATGACTGTGGCCCCATATGATGTTATCAGCGGTGAGGTTATGCATAGATACAGAATCACCCCTCATTTTAATGGACTGAATGTCCAAGCAGGAGTCTCAAGCTAGTGAAGTAAATTGACATTAAATGTAACAGGAAGTCAGCATCTGGTGGATGCAGCATCTGGCGGACGTGGAGCCAGCAAAGCATGTTAGCAGATCGAACCATGTGCAAGAAAAAATAGCTTAGCAGGGCTGATCAATGAATGAAAAAAGAAACAAGAACCAGGTAGTAGTTCAGCGATACATACACCAAAACACATCCATCCATCCATTATCTATTCCGCTTTATCCATCTAGGTCGCGGGGAAGCTGGAGCCAATCCCAGCATCTTCGGGCGAGAGGCAGGGTACACCCTGGGCAGGTCGCCAGTCCA
>JAQMYM010000007.1:2993529-3004093 GCA_030014255.1 Parauchenoglanis ngamensis
GATGAGGTGCAGCTGCACCTAATTAGAACTCCGGGGAGGGAGTCCTAGTGCCTGAATGTTTGGTGTTGGACCTGACATATTCTCACAACTAATAATGCCATTATTACTCACATAACCATTCCAATTATGTAACAATCCAAAAATAAAATATAAAAACACAGTAAAAATAAACAAGAATGAATGCACGATGAACAAATCCCTTACCTGTATCTACCTTAACACAAATTTTGTGTCCTGGGCAAAATTCCATAATGAGGTTAACAAGTATTTATAATTCTAAATAACTAATTAGTAGTATTTAGAACCACATTTTGGCAGTGTACTTGAATTGTAGTATGTTAGTGTATTCTCTCTATAGAAATATCCTTCAGCATTGTACCATAGTCAGAAAATAATAATATAAAACAGGCAGTGAACAAGACTACTCTCAGGATGTTTAATAGCTTGAAAGGAAAACAGTTTGAGATGTTTTATTATTAATTACATTATGAAGTTGTGAAGGAACTTTGTTGTTCAAGGTTAAAGACTTGATGAAAGAGGAAGAAGCTCATGCTCGGTTAGCAGAGAGTTTTATAAACCCAGTTAAAAGCGACATCGGAACAATGAGCCATGGAAACGTCCCAAGGAAAGGAGCTGTTTTCCCGTACAAATAGGCCAATCATATAGGACACTCACTCGTACTCCACTCCCCAGTGACCGCAACTCCAAAGGATTATTCTCATCAAAGGCATGGCATGAATCACATGTATGTGTCACAGAGAGAGAGCGAGAAAGAGAGAGATAGTGTGTGTGTGAGCATGTTTTTATATCTAGGTGGGGACCAAAGTCTCCCACAAGAATAGAAATATCTGACAGTTTTGTCCCTGTGGAGATGTATGGCTGTTCTCTAATACAAAAACTGTAGCTTTTATTTCAAACCTACAAGAGCAAAAATGTTTCCTTTTGTTCCCGAGGTTAGGTTTATGGATAGTACAGACACATAGAAATGCTCATTTGCTGTGTTTTGGATATGTGTAACATATTAAAAACTGTTTATGGTTGCACAATACAGAATATTCAGCAGAATAAATACGCTTCAGAATTTGAAGAGTATTTGTGCTGGAACTGCTGTTTAGAAAACTCGTCATAGTTCACGATTTCGTGTGGTAAATTATTATGGTAATTATCATTCATTCTGAAACGTGATTCAATGGTTTTACTGTAAAACATCATGGGAACTATGGTTGGTATGTTTTAAGTTATAATAATATGGAATTTTAGGCTCACTAATTGTATGTTTAGTACATACTTAAAAAGAAGAAAAAAGTGCTGTGGATCTAGCATTGGTGGAAATGTTGTCGATTGCTACACCACATTAAAGGGGCCAGCTCACCCTTTCCGACACTCACAATCCTCTCTGAGTCAGCATTTTTCATTCCAAAAACAATCAGCGACATCCTAGTCCATAGATCTTAAACTGCAATGTGAAATTTAAAAAAATATATTGTCAAAGTGTCTATATTTTAAATTCTTTTAACTGATCCATTGTTTTTGTGTGCTTATAGTGTATGTAATGGGCCTGAACTGGACTCGTTTGTCTTACGGGCAGCCGTAAGGAAAGAAAACATAGGGCACATTTTGTTCAAAGCTTCCGTCTATGACACGTAGATGAATAAATAGTTTGAGATGGGTTTCGAAGGGATCGCTAACAGTGAATTTGCACAGGTTTTGCTGTACAAATAGCCAGCAGGTAGCAGTCACGTGCTTCCAAAACAAAAGCAACGCATTGGATTCTGGGAAGGGTGAGTCAGCTCCTTTAAAAGTGGAAAAAGCTCTGACATGATTTATCTTGGTTTGATTTTTTTGTTTTACATCACAAAAACATTGTTACCAAGGTGTGTAGACTTTTCATACCAATCTACAAACCTAGCAAGAACTACTCCTAAATTAAGACATTACATGCTTCTTGAGTTCCAAAAAATATCTCCCAATGTGGGCCAGGAAGTGCAGTATATAAAAAAGGTAACATTTGCTGGCTAGCTAATCAAGCCAAATGCTGTTAGTCTTTCAGTATCCTGCTAGGTTTGTTAGCTAGCTAGCAAGTTCAGTTTCCAGCTACATGGATAAAAGTAAAATACATTCAAATTTATGAAAAGAAATATATAGTACAAGGTGCTATCAAAACATTCTGAGACCATTCCTGTTGCAAATGAAAAGACCCTGGCATGGTCATGCAGCAGGAGCCAGCAGTAACTTTCCAAACATCAACATAAGCACCTGTCTAACATGCATTTTGTGACAATGTCCACTTTGCAATTTTATGCAGAAAGCAAACATTTGAGACCATTGACCATTGCCTCAAAACAACGGAGACCCTGAAATGCTTCAGCAAGTCTACAACAATGAAGCAATAAACTGAGTGAGGTGTTTTGAGTGGCATTCCTGCTTCAAGAGGAGCAGAAGTCAGGGTGATTTGATGATCCTGATGCACAATGCTCTCAAATTCTTGGTCTTTTTAGAGGGTTGCACTCCTGAAGCATTTCAAGGGTCTCCATTGGCAATTTTCAGAGTTTTACACAGAATTTGATGTTTGCCCCATGATAGACTGGTGACCTGCCAAGGATGTACTCCACCCCTTGCCTGAAGTCAGCTAGGATTGGCTCCAGCTCACCTGCAACCCACAATGGATAAGCGGTATAGAAAATGGATGGATGAACAGAAGACAAAATATGTGGTCATAAAATTTTAGCTGACTGTAATCAACAAAAGTCCTATATAGCTGTACATGTTTCAGCCTCAGAAGCACCTACAGTCAGGTTTAGGGTTAGGGTCTGTGATAGGGATATGGTTTGGTTTAGGGATAGGTCTTGCATTAGACAGAGTTAGGGTTAAGGGTTAGGGTCTGTGATAGGGTTAGGGTTACCATTATGGATAGGTTTATGGTTAGCTAGAGTTAAATTTAGGTTTATGGATAGGTTTAGCATTAGATAGAGTTAGGGTTCGGTTTAGGGGTTAGGGTCTGTGATAGGGTTAGGTTTAGGGATCAGGTTAGGGTTAACATTAGGGATAGGTTTAGGGCTAGGTTAGGGTTATGGTTAATTAGAACTATATTAAAATAGTAAATATGTCCATATATAGTTAATTAACACTAGATTTCTTGGGCCAATTTTGAAAATATATTTACATATATTTCAAAACTGCTGGTCAAATATATGTCAAATATATTTTTCCTTGCATTAACAGAGCTTTAAAACATCAAAAGGCCTGTATATCTAGTTTAGCTCTCTCAGCTAGCTAAAGTCTTACCTGTACCTGTTTTTGCAGGTTCAGTGTTGAGCAGTGAATGCTGATCACTCTACTCGTTTTGGCTCGCATAATTTGCAAATCATTATCACACTGTTTCCTCTGAAGCGTTTAAAACTGAAGATAGCTGATAAATTGGGTCAGGGATGCTCATCTGTCTCCACTGTCTCAGACGTTGCTGCTGATGATGAAGCATTTGGCGCCTGAAGTGTAGTCTTTTGACAGGAAACTTCTTTAATTTGACGGTTACCATAATCTATGTACTTAAGTACAGGAATGAGAGTAAATGTATACTGCTGCTTGAAAGTTTGTGAAACATTTAGAAGTTTTCTAAAAGTAGATAAAAAGCACCCAAGTAAATAAATGAGACAGAAATTTTATACTTGGTCATTTATTTATTGAGGAAAATGATCTAATATTATATATTTCTGCCTGGCAAAAGTATGTGAGCATGGATTAGCAGTTAACTTGAAGGTGAAACTAGAATCAGGTGTTGTCAATCAATGGGATGACAATCAGGTGTTGAGTGGCTGCCCAGTTTTATTTAAAAGACAGGGCCAGAGCAAAGCTCTTTTCAACACCTATATAGGAGTATGTTATGGCCCGACCAAAAGAGATTTTTGAGGATCTCAGAGAGTTGTTTATGCAGATCATGTTGGAAAAGCTTATAAAATATTCTTTGGAGAGTTTAGGTTCCACCAGTCCACAGTCAGACAGATAAAGGACTTTAAGATCATTGGTACTTTTTCCAAGAGTGGTTAACCAATAAAGATCACTCCAAGAGCAAGGTGTGTAATAGTCCATGGGGTCTCAAAGGAACCCACTTCTAAGCAACTGAAGGTCTCTCTCACATTAGCTAATGTTCATGAGCCCACCATTAGGCGAATTCTGAACAACAGTGGTGTGTATGGCAGGGTTGCAAGGAGAAAAATCTTGCTCTCCAAAAAAGAACTTTGCTGCCTGACCATAGCTGCTCACAGATATGCAATATTAGATCCCTTTCCTCAATAAATAAAACTGACTCCTTTTGTTTAATTGGGTTCTCTTTTTATCTTCTTTTAGGTATAGTCTTGAAATCTGATAATGATTTAAGTGCTTTATGCAGCAATATAAAGAAAATTCTATAGGTTTTACAAGTTTTCAAGCACCATTGTAGATTAGTACTTTCTCCCCCTTTGCTGTAATGTTGAACATAATTTAGTATGCGGTCTTTTGAGTTTGTTGTTATTGGGTTGATAAAGTATAACCATATTTTTCTCTGTAATTTAGATACAGTGTTAATAAAAAGAAAGCAATTATGTAACCATGATGAGGCCGTATTTGTTTATTATTCCTTTGCTCAAGGATTAAAACTTGCATAAATTAGCAACTTGGTAGCAAAAACAAAACTAACATCACTAACCATAAACCAACATGGCAGCAGGTGACCGTTTGTGTGCATCTGTTGGTAAAATGACATGTAGTATTTAAAGTCATACGTTTTATGTTGGTAAATATTACATTTACTGTCTATAAAATTATGTATATTCTAGTGCAAATAAACTACTGAATATGTTGTAAAATATTCACACTTCCATTCTTTTCGTTCTTTGTGTGCGCATGTCACTCCTAGCCCACCCTGACCATACCAATACAATTGGGTTTGGCGGGCCTCCAGTGCAGCACATCTGGCACTTGAAAGGCAAAGACTACAGAAGGTGATGGGCCTGGCTTAGGAACAATGCCAAGAGCAGAGATGCTCACTGCCCCTGCCGTCTTCTTCCTAGTGATGAGTACACAGGCCAAGTGGAGGGGGAGTGGCAGAGACAGGAGAGACAGCCTCCTGTCTTCTTCCCAGAGATGGAGCACATCCTGTGGGTCCTCATTTAGAACATTCATATGTGCACTAATATTTCAAATATGACCATATTCAGTCCAGAGTTTGATATGGGTTATATAAACAGCATATTCCCAAATTTGTCCTTATTCAGATTGCAGCATTGTTTTTCTGATTAAGACACATGGGGTATGCCAGTATTATTCAGGCTTAAGGAGCATTCTTTGGGCACGTATTCAGTGTATTCAAAATATGTGTCCCAATTGGGGTTTTTACAGCTGTTTAGGACACACAGTCTTTTGCTTGTTTACGGTCAGCTCTGTGCATTAGACGCAAACCAAGTAGATGACCATTTGCAAGGCTGGGGCAGAGATGCGTACATGTAAACAGGAATATTGGTGGACTATTCACTTTCATCAGTGTGTAAACAAATCGTCTTTTTTTTTATATTGGAATAAGGGCAAAAAACAGAATATTTTGTGCATGTAAATGTAGTGATGCATGGTAATAAAGCTCATGTCTGAACACCACTAAGCACCAATGTGCAAATGCAGTGTATCGGGGAGTTGATTTTCAGTCCCCTGCTCCTGTCTGACAAGTTGTTTCAAGGTTTCCATCTCTCTCAAACTTTACAGACATATCTCTAGGGAGTTTGTTTTCTGTCATTTTCCTTTGCTAATCGTTATGGGGACTTTATGCAGTGTGTGTGTGTGGGGTGGGTGTAATATTTGGGCCAGATGGCTTAGGTTTGTGAGTGTCTATTGAGATAGTGTACTACTGAAGGGCCTGTGCCACCAAACCCATTTTGATTAGACCAATGATTCAGAGCCAGTGAAGATCTGGCAGACTCTTCCTAGCCTCCAGATCATAAGCTCCTCAATCACCCTAGTAAAGTACATTCACTTGGCTTGGCAGCCCAAACCTCGGAGCAATGAACTAGGCTCAGGTTTATTCGTCAATTCTTTCACTTTTGCTTTTTCTCCATGCCCTACCTTCCTCTGACTTATTCTCCACAAAAGCATTGGAAAGACAGGCAAGTGTTTGTTTACCCAAGCTTTCTCGTTAATACAAAATGAAGCACTCCTGTGAAAGATGGGGCGGGTAAAAAAAAATAAAGGAAAGAGGGGAAAAAAACAATTAGGCACGGAAACGCAAATGAGGTATGGCCGCGTCAACAGCAAAAGCTTAATAGTTCATTTCAGTCATTGTCTGTGTGTGAGTGCGTGGGGCTTTTTGGTCCATTACCTCCAAAACAGTATGTAAATTCGCTCTTTTGGAGACAAAATATTTAGCTGCGCTTTGCTTGGAGCAAATGAACATGGGCTGTGATGGAAGGGAGAGAGAGTGAGAAATGCAGGAGGTTGGAAGCTATCTGAAGTTTTCTGTGTCTGCAGGAACTAGCCTGTAGCATAGCCCAAGCTTTGCTTAAAATATTAGTTTTAAAGGTGTCCGGGTCATAAGTGAGTTTACATAAGCAACCGTGAAATGTTCAGACGGAAATGTCATTATTTTATCCGTTCTCTCTCCCACTCACTCGCTGGCATTTCAAGAATTATGACTTTCACCTGTAACAGTGGTTGAGGTTGGTAAATTATTTACTGGCACTCACTGAACATTTAAAAGTGTTTCTTTGACCAGAGGTCTTAACTCTGTGGACTTGGATAATTTTTATTTTATTTTATAGTATTTATTGTATTATAGCGCAGCAAAAAAAAAGGAGAAACTCATGAAGGTCTACTTTGTTTCTCCAATTAGTATTTATGTACATGGTCAACTCTGGAATTATTGGCACCCTTGCTGAAAATGAGCAAGTGTTCAATGAATTGCAGTATTTTGTGCCATTTCATTATTATTGAAATGTATTATTGCCTTCTTAATCTTCAGTAACAAACTGTATAGCTGGAAAGAATAACTAAGTCATAACAGGAATGTGACTTAAAACTTGCTAGGTTTAGTCAGGATTTAAATTTTTTTATTTATTAATTTACTAACAAATGAAATTCCTAGCACCCGTGGCAGATTTTTATTTATTTATTTTTTATTTATTTGTTTATATGTTAACAAAGATGGAGCATCTCCTGGACAGAATGAGACCCAGTACTGTGCCAAAGGCACCATTCTTCTTTGTTTTAGGACAGATTTTAGTATAGATATTTAGTTTATGAATTCTGCATTGTTGAGTAAGTACAAAAACATTTTAGATTTCCAAGCAGTACTTTTCCCAAAAAAAAAAATTATTTGTAATTGAAAAATATTTGTATGTCAGTAAAGAACGCAACATATTACGTAAGTGATTACTTTTCAGACAAAAACCATAATGAGGGCTCCTGGGTTTTGTATGCGAAAAAAAATAAAAAGTGTTAGTCTCCAGATGAACTGTGCCTTTTTTTTTTTTTTTATAGATTCTCCAAGATGCTCAGTAAAACTCACCAGCTCATTTCCTTCTGTTAAACAAAGCCAAGGGTCGTCGCATCACATATTGACTACTGTTTATTGCACATTGTAGTATTTTTCATTTAAGTAGAAAGAAAGCATTTCTTGTCGTATACCTTCTGCACAATAGTCTACATGGACATACTAAAATATAGTAGATATAGAGATACTAAAATGGTCATTGCAAAACAGCAATTGTACATCTCTCACCCTTTCCTGCATTGATTTGGATGCAAGTTTGAGGTTATAATCTTGTTGAGATAATGCAAAATCCATCTATGACTAAGTTTTAACCTCTTGGTAGAGGCAACCAGTTTTGGGGCTAAAATATCCAAGTGGTTAATGGAATTCATGTTGCCATCAATCTTCCCAAGAGCTCCTGAGCTCCACCACAGGCCCAATGCATCAATGATTCACCACCGTACAGTATTTTACAGTGGATGTGGGGCACATTTCTTTGTATGCAATGTCAGCCAAGAAGCTTTTTATTTTATCTGACAACACATTCCTTATGGAGTTCAAAGAATGCTAGGCAAGGGTTAGATGCTCTAAGGTTATGTGCAATTTTATTTTTAATTCATTCATTTATCTGTTTAATAATAATTTATATTTTGGGTTAATAGGGGTTGCTGTGGATTCAGAAGCAATCCTGATAGCAGTTGGCACAAGGCAGGAGAATTCATCCTTGATGGGACACCAGTCCATCTCATAGGACTATGCGTTCACGCACACATTCGCCCTTGTTGGGCAAGTTAGCATGGCCACTTTTGGAAGGTGGAAGAAAACCAAAGAACACCACTGGCACAGAGACGAGATGCAAAGAAACTCCTCCCATACAGTAACACAAGCTAAGGATCGAACTGGCAACCCTGGCACTATGAAGCAGCAATGTTGCCTAGTGCACCACTTTGTTTTTTGCCTCAAATCACAAAAAAAAAGTACAACCCCATTTCTGGTGACCAAATCTGGCAATCAGTTTATTTGCAATTGGTTAGGGGTGTCAATAATTTTGCCACATATGAATTGCCACACACACATGCTTGTCCTCACTGCCTGCAATTGTTAAACAACTGGTCAAAAAATTTTGCTCTCAATATATGAGGTCCGGTTGTTTGTTTGGCATTCTTTTCATAGGATTTCATATTTGAGGTTGAACCCTCACCTTCCCGACTCCTTTAAAGCTATGAAGTCATGGTCCCAGAGCGCATTGGCAGAAGATCAATAACGCATGCTGCTCCCCCTTTCATGGCTACTGGCCTGCATGACAAAGTGAAATAGAAGTGCGGAAGCGTTTCACCATGCTGGTATACAGCTATATGAAAAGGCACTGGCCTGAGAGATGTGATCACAAGCACCTCTGCATGACTGAGCTGCTGATTTGCAGCCTGGACTGACCTCAGAAGATCCTCGCTATGCCTTTGAAATGAAAGCGTATTATACACACACTTTAGGAAGGTCTGTAGACATTTGCTGGAGGCAGTAGACAAACTTTTATTGAAGATGTGTCCTTTTGTGGAAGGCTTTCATGGATGTACAAGGTGTTCCCAAAATGTGTATCTATAAGCAATTATTTAGTTAAATACAGATAGGTCCATAAGTATTTGGACAGTGATGCAGTTTTCAGATTTTTGCCTCTGTACATCACCACAGTGAATTTTAAATAAAGCCATCAAGGCGTCATTGACATGTAGAATTTCAGTTTTAATTCAAGGGATTAACAAAAATATTGCATTAACTATTGCGGAATTACAGCCATTTCTTACGTAGTCCTTCCCATTTTCACAGGCTCAAAAGTAACGGGACAACTGATTTACTGAGCAGTTTTATAGACTGTTATGGCCAGTTTCCTCGTTATTTCATGACTAAGGAGTTAAAAGGTCTGGAGATGATTCAAGTGTTTAAAATTGCATTTGGCAGCTGTTCATGAGAATTCTCTATATGCAGTCCTAAGAGGTGTCAATATAACTGAGGAAAGCTGTCATTAGACTGAATAAATACAAAACAGACCTAACAAATAGATAAAGTTTGGGAGTGGCCACATCAACAATTTGGTGCATTCTTAAAAAGAAGTGCACTAGTGAGCTCAGCAACACCAAAAGGCCTGGAAGACAGTGGAAGACAGTTCAAGTGGATGATTGTTGAATTCAGTTGTTGGCGGAGAAAAACCCTTTCACAGCACATAGCCAAGTCAAGAACACTCTTGAGGTAGGCGGATCATTGACCAAGTCTACAATCAAGACACACTTTCATGAATGTAAATGCAGAAGGCTTACATCAAGATAAAAACCACTGGTAACATAAAAAGACAAAAGAACCAGATTGGACTTTACTAGAAAGCCGGGCTAGTTCGAGACAAGATTCTTTGGACAGATGAAACCAAAACAAACTCGTTTCAGAATGAAGGCAAGTGAAGATAATGGAGAAGAATCCTCATGATCCAAAACCTACCATATCATCGGTCATACATGGTGGACATGGGCATGAATGGCTGCCATTGGAACTGGGTCACTGATATGTAATGATGTGACTGCTGATAGAAGTAGCAGGACAAATTCTGAAGTATATAGAGCTATATTTTCTGCTCAGATTCAGTCAAATGCTGCAAAATTGATAGGAGAGCACTTCACAGTACACATGGATAATGACCCAATGGGATGTTCTTAAATGGCCAAGTCAGCCGACCTAACCGAGCATGCTTTTCAGTTATTGAAAACAAAACTGAAAGCAGAAAGCTCCGCAAACAAGCAGCAACTGAAGGTGGCTACAGTAAAGGCCTGGCAAAGCATCTTAAGGGAAGAAAGTCTGCATTTGGTGTTGTCAATTGGTTTCAGACTTTTTGGTTTGCAGTCATTTGGATGCAAATCCTTTGCAGTCAGTATTAAAAATGATGCGTATATTTGTAATTGTTAGTTTGTCCAAATACTGTTGAACCTGTTAAAATGGAGGGGCTATATAAAAAAACAAAACAAAAAAAATAACCAAATGTCTATAATTTCTGAATGGTTGATGCAATATTTTTGTTTATTTGAAATC
>JAQMYM010000007.1:3004719-3032120 GCA_030014255.1 Parauchenoglanis ngamensis
ATGCAATTTCAAGTCACAACAGGGAATCAATAAATATCATCAGAGCGACTTGGCCTCATTCTTGGCATTACAATACGATAGGCTACTGGGTGTGGATGTAATGCTAGCTACCATTAAGCTAGCTGATACATCTCCTGACTGCACTAACATTTCCATTGGAAACAAAACCCTGTCTTGTGGAGAAATGGTGACTTACTTTCCGCTTCTTTGTAAATAATGTCATCGTGTCCATTGTGTCCTGGGGAGCAAATATTGCAAACAATTGATCATCAACCAAGAATCCTCTCCTGTTACTTACAGTAAATAAGGCACAGCTTAGGCTACTTCTAATATTTCACTGTTTAGTTGAACATTAATTTAATGTGGCCTAGGGTTCATTTTCTGGGCATATAACAAAAGAATAAGGTCTTAGCAAAAATGGAAACATTGTGAGAAGGCAATAGGGCTGACGTTACTCCCCTGCTGTGTCGAGTAACTGCTAACTGTCTATGGCTGCACTGACAATTGACTTCACCTGCATGTGGTTTGTTGTTGTAGGTAACCCAGGAAACCCGAATGGAATTTCACTGATGTTCTCACATTCTCATATGATCAAGTTTATGAAATGTGAGGGGGCCATGCCCACCCCAGACACGCCCCCCATCAGCTTTAATGGTGGCACCTCGATCAGTTCTACAGCCAGTCACAGCATTCAATGTCCAAAGTGAGAATGGATGCTGGGCCAGTCGCGGCCTGGAATGACATTGTGAGAATGGAGGATGCACAGTACGCACATGTAAAAGGATGCTTTTAGTTCATTAATAATGTTGAACTGTAAAACGACGCTCGCCAATCATGTCGCTTCTAATTGACATGCCACCAATCGCCGCGCTCCTTTCCATTGTGAGATCGGATGATGTACTGGGTGACTGACGAGCGCCAATCACAGTGCTTTCTGAGTGACGCCCGTATTATTCAAACTTGATATTCTGCCGACGGTAGCGCGAGACTATTAAATTTTTTATTTGGTAGCGCGAGACTACTAAACATTTTATTCGGTAGTGCGAGACTACTAAACTTTTTATGCGGTAGCACGAGAGTACTAAACTTTTTATTCGGAAGCGCGAGACTATTAAACTTTTTATTCGGTAGCGCGAGACTACTAAACTTTTTATTCGGTAGCGCGAGACTACTAAACGTTTTATTCGGAAGCGCGAGACTACTAAACTTTTTATTCGGTAGCGTGAGACTACCAAACTTTTTATCCGGAAGCGCGAGACTACTAAACTTTTTATTCTGAAGCACGAGACTATTAAACTTTTTATTCGGCAGCGCGAGACTACTAAACTTTTTATTCGGAAGCGCGTGACTGCTAGTGTCCCATGCAGGCCGGTGGGCATTCTTTTAGTTCTATTATTTTATTTTTTAAAGTAATTATTTATTACAGGATATCAATTTCTTTACACTTTATTGACTATAATGATGCAGAAAATTATTATTTCTCACTATTATAGAAAGGTAATATTTTTATTGAAAATATTTGTTTTATTGAAAATATTTGCTTTATATATTATTGGTGATTATTATTACTTTATTGTGTGTAATTTTGTGTGATGGGTGGTGGTATTAGTGGATAGTTTTTTTCAGATGTCTAATTTTCACTGATCTGTTGTAACATTGTGTCATGTTTATGCCTTTTACTTTTACAGCTATTGGCTCAACATCTGTTGTTTTAAATGTGCTCTATAAATAAACTTTTGACTTGGCTTGATCATATTAGTGATGTAGTAATAATTCTATAATGAATACTTAAATATAAGCTCATGTATTTTGCAGACACTTATACAAAAAAATAAAGGAGAAACATTTTTTTTTGTTTGTACACAAACTTTTATAATCGAATATAAAACATGACATACAAAATGAAACTTAACAAATGAATAAAATAAATAAAATGACAATAGATAACAGGAAACATACAGAACAATATACAGCAATAAAAGCCCTGTGTTGTACACAAACTTTTAGATTCAATTATAAAACATTAGATTAGATTAGGTAGAACTTAATTCCCTCGGGAAGGTTCCTCCGAGAAATTCATATAAAAAATCTAGAATAAAATATAAAAAAAATGAAAATATGAAACTATAAAATATAGCATATATATACTGCATATATATATATATATATATATATATATATATATATATATATATATATGAAACATGCCTATGCTTTAAGCTCTATGTCTTTCTCTATATTTATATATCTTTTATCTATTGTTGTTTTAGAGATTTGAACCAGAACTGCTTTTCACCATGGTGTTAAGTTGGTTAAAACTACATAAGGTGAGTGAACTGGATTTTTGCCAAGAGACCAGAATAAAAAAAATAAAAGTAATAAATAAGGATATGTTTTCCACTCAAGCAATCATCCATGCCTTTAGGGAAAGGCAGGAAGTGAAAGCAAGCATTCAAAAATAAAAAAGACAATTCTGATTTCCTGACCAAAAAAAGAAAGAAGTTCAACTCCATGATGATGAATGAGTTGAATCAAGGCAAGACAGGAACATTACAGCAACCCGCACTTAGCGTCCTTTGTACTGTTCAAGTCTGAGCTGATGGCCTACGAGGGGTCTTGTCATGAAAGCACATCATTCAGGCTGTATACACAATCTGCTCTGTATATGAGCTAAAACCCATGAATAGTTCCTATATCATGCTTAACATCAGTGTCGATGACTAAAGCCTCACCCCAAACCACCTCCATTTGGCTGAGTGTTCCATCAAAAATTCAATTCTAGTTAACTTTTTAACTGGATAATGGAGACTTTTTTTTTTTTTTTTTACACATTATAAAATCAATGGTATAATGTGTGTATGTGATGTATACTAGAACGTTCTTGTGAGCACAGCCTTAAGGTAAAGGGACAGTGAATAATCAATATTAAAGATTAGAATTGAGGCTATCATGTTACTTTATAGGCTAATAAACAGAAGTAAGAAGAGATCGACTTGAAGTTAGTGTGAGGTCAGAATAATTTTATTGTAATATTTTGTTCACAAATTCCTGCACGTATCAATACAATATATGGTCTCAATTAAAAAAATTCCCTTTTCCATTTATATATCCTTTTTCCACCAACAGGGAACGGGTTCTTGCACCAGTTCCATTCAGGATTCTTTGAATCCTAGGGAACAAGCCCGCGTTTCCAAGCTCCACGTTTTGAGCAGAATCATTGTAATCAAGGATGTCATCAATGGAGCACAATAGCAAGATGGTGGATCAGATTGATTACCTGCGAGCTTTTGTTCTGTTATTGCAGATATTTGACTGATTTATCCTGTTCCATTGCTCTCTCCATTGTCCTGCTCTGCTTTCTCTCCAAATTAATAACGCCCACTGATGTCACAGTTTGAACTTGAAAAACCAACTATCTTTTGTTTCCAGCTGGTATCCCGGCATTCTAGCATGTCCAACACGTGGTTTGGGCTATGGCATTGGCTGGGCCACTGAAGGAAGTGGTTGTATTTGCTAAGATTTTTAGAGAACACTTAGAGAGTAGAGAACACTGCTACTGTAGCTTCAAATAACTTAAAAATTGCTGACTATAACTTTAAAATAGAAACCACTTTAGTCTTGTCATGAGTACCGTGAGGTAGTCATGCATTACTAAACATTTTGTGCCATTTTAAAAAAGTGTTTAGAGAAGCAGATGCGATGACATACAGCAAACTGTAAACCGCTGAGTGCATGAGAAACGTAATTATATGTAGATGACCTGTTAACCCATAGTGCCTAAGCTAAGGCGGAGATGCAAATCAATGCTAAGTATGAGCTTATGAAAAGGCATTGAAAAGGCACTGGCATGCTAATCAATCCTTGATTAATGAGAGCAAACCGTAAACATGGCCAATTAATCCCTGGTCAAGTTTTAGGATTAAGTCGGGGATGTACGTGTTCCAGTTCAGTGGTCATGAGTGAACATTAGTGAGCTAATTCTCACTGAAAACAGCTTTTTAATGGTCAAAAACGTCTCTTTAATATCAAGAGAACATCAAAAAGAGAAAGTGTTTTTAAATGTGTAGACATGGCTTAATGTTAAGGTGAAGTTTATGCATTTGATGATTCGGTGGCACAGGCTCTACTTTCTCTTTTCATTCAAAAAGAAAATGATTGTGCATTATTCATTCCACGTGCATTACTTGTATATTAGTTTTTCTTTCTCATAAACTACAACAATATTCAGTATGGGAAAGAATGTTTAAATTCTAAACCCTACAGCAAACTGTCATCGTGGGTGGTTATGAGTAGAATACTTAAGCTTATAAAAATAGTTCCACAACTGAGTATTCATCAGCATCAATATGCTGTGCAAAGTGTTACGGGTTAATAAAAAGTGCCCTTTAGCAGGTTTCCGGACACTATTAGATATGCAAGACACAAGATTTAGAGAGAGCGAGAGAAAGAGAGAGAAAGAATGAAAGAGTCCTTCCCTGCAATTTTATGGCCGATGATGACATTGAGTGTCCTTTTTATGACAAAAAATGTATAAACCTAAAGGATGAACTATCTTTGCCTGAATTGACCAGTCTCTGATTTACTGTGCCAACTGTTTCCTTTCTCCATAGTTGTCCATCAACGTGCACAAAAACTTTTTTTTTCCAGACCTCTCTAATTCCACACCATTTACGAGGAAGAACATCATAAATCAGGAAGGAAAGAATAATTAAAATTTGCTCGAAAGGGATCACAACCTCCACTGCATTCCTTCGTCCTTTGTTGCAACATTTCTGTTTTTGCCTTGACCTGTCTACTACTGTACTAATGTGGTTGAAAGTTTTGCTTAGAATATTTTTGAAAATATTTGAGAATATTTTTAGGAAAATCAAGCAATACATTATACTTGCATTTGAAGCAACCAGATACAGCATCCAATGGGAGCAATAGATGTGTGTTTTTTTTTTTTAATCTGCCACCACAAGTGTGCCACAGAAGAGAGAAGCATTGCTGACATTAGAATAGCATTTTCCCTGCTTTTATTGGTGCTGCTAACGTGGCTCTTTGATTCAATGATTTCATACAAATCTTCAGAATTCATAAAGGATTTGTTTTCATAGGGTAATGGTTCAGTTGAGAGAGAATATGCCTTGAAATATGTACCTGCAAAAACATAAAACACTTTATCAAGACAGAATGTAAAGGCCTGGCCTTCTGTGTCACATAAATTAAATGGATGAGCAGGCTCGGGGGGTAATGGAATACATAGAACGGTGTTATGTAATTAGAATACTTAAAAAAAAAAAAAAAAAAAAAAAAAAAAAAAAAAAGGTAACTGGATTCCGTTACAGAAAAAAAGGCATAATCAGATTACTGACACACTTAATAAAAATGGGGATTATTTAACAGGATTACAATGTTAAAATGCATAAGGGCTGCAACAACTCAACAAAATCAATAAAAATTCACCAAAAAAATAGTTGCCAATTTTCATTATTAGTATTAACTGCATTATGAAGCACAATATGGTGTGCTCTACATCACTTCATAAAAACACATTTTGAGTGAAACGGAGGAGCAGAAACATCAGTAGGACTTTCTCTACTGTATGAAACTCTTTACTGTACACTACCCTGCTGGCCTCATGACATAACATGTGTTTAAATGTGAGTAATATCATTTGTTTGTGGGAATGTGAGGAACCGTGGATGTGTGATGTTCCTGTTTGAACAGTCCATAACAGCTTGGCTATGTTTTGTTAGACAGCAAGTAACAAAACTATTTGAATCCATTAGCTTGTAAAAAGTTCAAATAGCCTATTTTAGTCTATTTTTATTCAGTTGCAATGATGAACGACTATATATTCTTAGCACATAATGTATTCTATGTATGTTTTGTGTGTTAAATCTACATCCTGCTTTCGGTTCACATAAAGGAAGGTCCCAAAAACAGTCGATTAATTAATTTTGAGCATTGAAAACTAGGCAAAAACCTGGAGTTGATTCCACACACTGTAAATGATTCGTGAAATGTAGCTGATGTTTGTTTTTAAGTTGTCTGTTTAAAATTTTAATAGATACTGGCTTGAAATACAGACATACAGTCACAAAAAGTGTGGTAAGTGATTAAAAAAGTGATGAGCAGTAAACGATGTACATAACACGCATTTTATTTTTTTCTCGCACATTAGTTGTAGTGGTACTTTTTTTGCCATGAGCACTTGGTAATATTCTCATGCTGTGACAGATTATCTGATCAATATCAGTAATGTTGTTGTAATTAGTGAGCTGTTACTTAATTAAGCCTGGTTAAAAAAAAGTTCTGTAATAGTGTTGATTTTAAATGCTGCAAATAAATATTTAAAAGATCTTAAAATAAAAGCAATTTACTACCATGCACATGCATGCACATTACAACACTTCACGAGTCTCGCATCATTCCTGATTCAAGTGAAATCAGAGCTAATCTTACAGTCGCTAATTCATGATCATGGATGGCCTCTGGTGAAAAAATGTGTTCTCTGGGTGGAAATTTCACCATTATTTTGTCTTTAAAGTAGAAAAGGGGACCAACATCACAGTACAGTGCAAGTTCTGCCTCCCAGCTGTGAAAATGCTGTCAGCATCCACATATTTGGTAGTGAGGTAATCCGAAAGTAATGGGGCACATTAATTTTGTGAGACTTTTATTATCATGTCGGAAGTAGCCATTATAAGATCTTATGATAATGTAGCATGTGTGGCAAGTGATTTAAAAAAAAAAGTGATCCTAGTGGCTCATTTGGTTGGCATGAGCATTTGATATTCTCATGCTGTGACATTTCTAATCAATGTCAGTAATGTTATTACTTCATTATGGCCCTAAAAGGGGGGCACATGGTACTTGCGTATACCATGGTACTCAAACAATGCTTAATTGGTATTCAGGGGCTCAACGTCTATCTATCCGTCCATCTTCACTACTTATACATCAAGGTCATGCAGAAGCTGGAGAGAGTCCCAGCCGACTTGGGGTGAGAGGCGGGATACACCATGGACCGATCACCAGTCTATAGCAGGACTAACACAGAAACGAACATCCAATCATTCTCACGTTCACACATATTGTCACATATTTAGAGTAGCCAGTTGACCTTATCTGCATGTCTCTGGGCATGGGAGGAAACCGGAGCACCCAGAGGAAACCCCACACCAGCATGGGGAGAACATCTGCACAGAAAGGATCCAGACAGCCAGCAGGTTCAAACCCCGAATGTTCTTGCTGTGAGGCGGCAATCCTAAGCACTGCACCACCACTCCACCACCGCAAACCTGAGTTATTGACATACGGCAGGTCAGGCTATGGTTTCAGGCTGTCGATGCCAAATTCTGACCTTACCATCTGTATGTCGAGGCCGACCTCGAGATCAGTCGGAGGAGATGATGTTTTCCCATCTTCAACTGTCCAGTTTAGGGGATCCTGTGCCCTCAAAAGTGGAACCCAATGTGCTCTTCTGCTGTTGTAGCCCATCTGCCTCAAGCTTCAGCATGTTGTGCATTCTGAAATGATTATCTCCTCACCAAAATTTGCTGTAGACTGCTCAGCTTGACCCAGTGTGGCCATTCTGCTGACCTTTCAGATATTTCCGCCTGTCGAGTTGCCTCTAACTGGAAGGGCTTTTTTGTGTGTGTGTGTGCATATGAGCGAGAGAGAGACTGAAGGTATGCCCTTACGTGTGTTGCTCCATTACTTCCTCTATTCTCTCTATGCAACAAGACATCCCTGAGCGTGTGTGCAGCTGTGTCCTTGTCTCTGTTTGGGTGACTGGTTGGGTTAATGCGTCACCCATCATCTGTTCTGCATATAGGCCCAGCTGCTCCAGCCAATCCTGTATCACCGCATCTCATGGTTCATCTTGATGCCCTGCACCTTTCCTCTCTGTCCCCTCCACCTATCCTTCCCTCTCCAGCTCTTCACCCAGTGAATTGGGTGCTGATTGCACATCTGGAACCTGCAGCTTTTTCACAGATGGCTCTGGTGTGATGTGGGTAATGCATAGAGGACTACAGGGACAAGAACAGGGTGAGAGGATTGCTCAGAACAGGATTAGGGCTTGTGATGAGTGTATAGAAGCATTAGCACGAATGTGTATGAAGCGTAAATGGGGGTTATAAGTCAATTACCATTACCTTGTACTGAACTATAATAAAGCATAATGAATTTTATAAATCTGCAACTCTCTAAACACATCGTATATTTCTAAATACTTTACTCTTTTATTAACCTACCATTTATTTTCACTATGGCTGCATAATTCAGCGAAATGGGTGAAACGTGCACAAAGTTAAGCTCGGGTTGTTTGATACACAAGTCACTAAGATACACAAGTCATGAAGGATTGATATTCCAAAGCTGTCTCGGGTGACTTTGAGCACAGAGTGCTGGCGTATGGTAGCAGATGCTTGCCGAAGAAGCTGAAATAGCACAGAAGCCCCAAGATCGTTAGTGACGAGGAGAATTATACATCTTATTTTTTTTTTTGCATTTGCACAAAAAGTATGGTGCACCAAAGCTTTGTTCTTCAGCTTCTCACCAGCAACCAAGTGGAAAATAAAGTGCATCTGCAACATCAAGAGCGGCAGCAAGAATCCAGATATGCTGAAGGCTTGGTATGAAAAAAAAACAAAAAACATATATCTGCTTTGTTAAACCAAGCTATGAAACGTCTGCTCTTGGTCGTGACCACTATATGAAGGGAAGATCACTTTTGTGTTTCTATAATGCAGCAATGTTTAGCTTATGTGGTCAGTCCAGTAATATACACTGAAATAGTTGTTTGGATTTTAAATCGATCAATAACCCAAAGTAGCTTTCGATAAGCCTGCATACATATTGCATACTGCAGTGGGAGAAAGGAAGACCATATCTTCCTCAGCATTCCAACATGGGAATAACATGTAGTACCCTTTCTATTTAACTTGATGCCATGAGGTTTAACTATTGCTATGTTATAATGCTTTCTTACAACAATCCCATGTTTCTGACACATAGTCTTTAAGGTTAGATTTAGAGCCGTAATGGTTTCTTGCCTTTCTCTTGTCTCTAGGGAAATTTAAATGTTCTTTGTGAAACCATATCAAACAGGAAGCTTAGAACTATCCAAAAAACTATTAAAGATGGTCTATAATCTAGAACTATAGTTCTAAAGATAGAACTATTAATAGCTTTTAGTAAAGGCTTTATCCTGGTCAGAGTTGCAGTGTATTCAGAGCCTATCCCAGGAACACTTGGTGCAAAGCAGATAAGACACCAGTCCACCACACACACATCTATCTATCTATCTATCTATCTATCTATGTATCTCACTCACTCATCCCTGGGGGCTATTTAACCATAAGCATAACCAGTCTATCCAAAAGGCATGTTTTTGGCAGGTGAGAGAAAAATCAGAGAATCCAGAGAAGACCCACATACAAAACGTTTCTGATTGTGTGATAGTAATAAAGTGTATCCTAAAGAATATCCTTAATTATACACCTATGCTAATTGTACAGAACAGGTATCATGTACCATTAAGGATGCCAGGCATTTTTTTCCTGTAATGCCAGAATCTTAGCATTATGAAGTGCACTACTTCTTCGTATAAAAAAAATATTGTTGCAAGTGTCCCCATAAGGATGAGGAAAAAAAAGGGGGTTGGGCCAGCTGCCATTACATTCCTCCATCAAGGTCGATCCAGAGCGGGCCTTTACGAACCTGCCCCAGCTGTTCCTGCTAATGTGGCTGGCATCTGCCCCTGAAATTCTCACATGTGGCATGTGCCACACACCCGGATGCCCTCCTACAGAACGCAAGGGACGATGGGTTAAAGGCTCGCCAAGACTTCTGTCAGTCATTAACCTATCACAGTCAGGGTGGAGCTATGAATAGACTGTTGTGACCTGGGAGGACTTGAGACAAAGTTGTGCAAACAATGTAGCATAGCATCTAAACCTCCACCCCAAGAAGAAAATCCCAGATCAATTGGACCTGAGCAAAGAAAAGTCACGTCGCTGTCTTTAGCATTCCGGCCACAAAAGAATAGGAGAGACTTTGCTGCTCCATGTATGAATTGGGAAAAGGAGTAAATTTTGCACATTCATAGGTGAAAAGCAATTTGCAGCCCGAGGCTTGCAAACCACTCTCATAAATCTAGATTCAAGCAGCATCTTTGAGTAAAAGTCACCAAAATGTTAGGGTACTTGGGAGTTATTTGTCTGTCTTCAGGCATTTGTATTGGCTTTATACTGCCATATACTGTGCCCCACACACACTCCTATTTATCTGTGACAAAACACAAAAGGTGAGCAGAACCAGGTATGTGATATGTATTTTCATTTTCTTTTTCATTTTTTTTTTGCTTTCCAAAATGTAATGGAAAAACACAGACCTGCATGTCAAACCCTCTTAGTGAAAACAAACAAAGCCTATACGTATAACAAATCTTTACCCATTTTAATACTGAAGCAATCAATGCTACCTTTTCAGTCATTTGATTGGTGGATAACGTATAGATAACTCTAGCTTGCATATAGCGTTCCTTCCCTTCCATTGCAAGAATGTTCTCTAAACCTCTGCTAAGAAGAAAAAAAACACGGGACAGGGGGCACACTAAAATCGTCAGTCACTGGACAGGTGAAAAAGGCAGCAAGTGCAGCAGTAGTAAAATAGATTTATTGCTGAGGAAAAATATAGGCAGAGCTGCATGTGGAATCCAAATGTATTCAGTTAATACATCCTTCTGTCAAATATGCCAAAAACTAGTCAAAACCCAACGACGACCTTGTCTAGCAAGCCCACTAAGGTGAGTAAACTAGTCAGACCCGTGTCAAAGCATCCCAGAACAGCAGCCTCCATCCAATTGACCTTCATCCATGCTGTGGAAAAGAGTACAATGCTAGCCAGGTTCACAAAAGGTTCTTTTTGTCCACTCCAGGGCACCGCATGGCAGTGGGTTGGCATAGAGAGGAAATTGGTTGGGTTTTTTTTTTTTGGCACATTTTCTTTTCAGGAAATTGTTGTGAAATTGCAGGCTTGGGTTTCAGACATGGTCTCTGACTCATGGCCCTGACTAACGGATCATACTCGGTTTTGTATTTAGTGTAGAAAAGGCATCCTGGTTCTGGACAATCCTGGAATGTGAAGCATGATTTGACTTCCATTCGTCAATGTCGTAGTGATCATCTGGTCAAACGTCTGCTGCGCTTCGTTTAGCCAACATGATTATTTATGAAAATATTAGAAACCTGCCCCCTTGCTCTACCCATGATCGTTGCTCTACCATAGCCACTACCCATGTAGTGTCTATCGGAGAATAGCTGTATTCTCACTGTGCAGTTTAGTCTAGCTGGATGTAAAGCAAAGTGACCTCTGTGCAAGTGTTTGTGTTTGCGTGAGTGTGTAGGAGGTGCGAAATAGCCGACGCAGAAAAGCCCACTCAGGGCACTAGGGAAGCCAGTAGGCATATGGCAACTGCGACCTTTCTCTCTTTTATTCAATTCATTTACTCTCCCTCTTTCCAATTTGTCATTTTTCCTTCTAAATTAATGTATCACTTCTCCCCCACACTTGCTAATCTCATTGCATTTTCCCAATTTCCCCTAGTATCTCCTCAGCAATCAGTTTCCTGTCTGATGCTTATTCATGCGCTTTGCTTTAACGTATTAATTCTTGCTTTCTTTTCCTTCATTTTGGGCTGCTGCATTCTGGCTCTTCTTACCCTCCTCTTTTCTTTTGCACTTTCCTCTTTTTTTCCCCTTCTCTGCACAATGACACCAACACATGTAATTCTTCCTAATGTGACAAGTGAACTTCTTTAATCGTAACAAAGCTGCACTCTCGCCGCTGCATTCATCTGTGTTAATCAACGTGTTTATGCAAATGCCAGGTTTAGAAGAGCGTGAGGTATTTTTCTCGCAAATAAGTGCATAAGCTGGCTTTCTTTTTGAAGCTGCTATGTAAACAAGTGTCAAAAAAAACCAAAAACAAGAAAAAACGCTTAGCATCCAACCCCTGCAAACTCGCTCCGATGAGCTTTATTGATGCTCAAAACTAGTCACACGGTCCGCTAAGCTTGTTAGCTGTAGCGCAGCCAGGTTTGGTGGGGTGTCACTGGCAAGGAAAATTTCAAACTGTCCCTGAAACTGGAAGCAAAGATAACGTCCATCTTCTGATGTACACCCTTGCCTGAAAGCTTACTCTGTCAACATTCCAGACTGCCTAAATTATGCACCCAGTGGCACGCAATTCATGCCCATCCAATGCTTTATGGCTGAAATACGATCAATCTCATTCCAAACGTAGCCGAACCATTTCCATTCCATGTCTTGTAAGGTAACACATTAGGTTGCAATTCCGTTGGCTTAGTGGCACAGGCACTTAAACATTTACGACGATACATCACGATATATTGTGCTGTCAGTGCATGTATGGCTGGAGGGCATATTGCCAAAGTGCCGATGTCTCGGAGGGCGGGTTGAGGAGAGGGAGGGGGGATGTCCCAGAGCTGTGGAATGACAAAACCCCAGTCTGAAGTATTTATGACCTCTGTGTGTTCAGAGCCACAAAGCAGAGTGCTCTTCTTTATATTAGCTAGGCAGGGCCTGCCCTAGCTGACAAACGCCATCCTCTCTCTGCTGTAGAGGAGAGGTGTTTATAATGCACCGCATGATCTGGAGCAGACGGCACACAGGCTCTCTGACTGCTGTCTCCTCTAACATCCTCGGACCAGTGAAGAGAGGGCTGTCATGAGAACTGCAACCCCCGTGCTCACAATCACTTCGATCATATGGTACAACCACAGCCGAGAACATCAGAATACATCCTTCATATTCCACAGGTCTTGTTATGACCAGCATACAGGAAGCAGAGGAAGCACAAGAGGTGCATGTCTCTCTTTCAAATTGCCAAACAGCGGCTGGATTCTAAAAGACAAATAACGCTAGGAGGCAATCGTGACTGCCACGCAATACAATTAATACAGAAGTGTTTTCCAATCTGATCGTGCTCCGCTGGTTTCCAAAACGCATTCTGAATAAAATGACTGAACACACGTGGATAGGGTCTGAAATGGTAAATCTGTTTTTAAATGATCAGATAACATGGGGTCTGTTATCATGGACCTTTAAATATTTCATTGGCTCGCAAGTTTCTTTTGTCTGGGAGAAGCAGAACAGGCGTGTAAAACTGCCCTCCTATAATTTTATGCTCCAGTATTTCTGTGTATGAGCATCCGCCTTCGTCGTGGTCCAGAACCTCACACACACACACACACACACACACACACACACACACACACACCAGCTGCAGCCTTGCCACCCATGGCATGGGCATAAACCCTGCAAATTTAATGGTTCAAATGCAACATGGCCTGCCATCTGGGTTGGAAAAGGCTTTTTTTCCCCCTCTCTCTCCTGCTCTGATTAACGATGGCTTGGAACACTGAAATAGATGGAATCATTATGGGAAAGCTTTTACTAAATGATCAAATGCTTCTCGCCTTTTTGAAGAGTGAATGTTCGACAACCACATGATTTGGAAATGAGTTCTGTAATGATTTGGAATATTTAAGTAAACAACCAGAAAACTGAAGAGTGGCTACTTTGTCATGAGTTCATTAATAAACTACTGAACAACTCAAAAGATGGCTGATTTATCCCATTAAATTTCACTGCAACAACAGGATTTAAAATATTTAACTGTGATCAAATTGAATCCCGCTAACACACAATGCGCCTGAGATGAAACCGTACCCGGAGATCGTCTTTCACCTCAGATTTACACATCCATTCATGGCACTATCTATTATTTCTTCTGATGAGATCTATTATGATATGGCCTTTTGCTAATTAGTTTTCCGCTGATGTGCCACCCATTGACCATGGATAAGGACAGACTCAAGTGTTCCACTCTACTGCACAGCGCATGTAAACCCATCAGCGGCTGCCTGTAGGACACTGGATTTGGCAACAATCATGATCCTTCCTCTGTTCATCTGTCACTCAGAGAAGATTACAGGCAGGCCCAAACAAGACTGGACATGAGAAGAAATACTATCCAATTTATCCGTCCCGATTACACTTGGCCAGAGATTAGTGGTTTCTCACGCTGCCGTGATACTACTTTGCCCATTATTTTTATTATAAATGGGATTTGACTTCAGCTCGAGATTAGCTTATACTTCTAAGAGCCCTTGACCAGAGTATAAAGGTAACATTAAAATGGAACCTTTAACCGAAACCTGTAACATGATCCTGATCCTGGTTTTATCTCTATCGATTGGGGAAAAAGGAGAGCGGAAAGATAAATGTAACAGCTATATGGTTAAGGCTCATTTTCACAAACTCTGAAGGCATGCATAATGCACTATACTATATAGCTGAAAGTATACGGACACCTGACCTTCATGCCCATATGTGGTTCCTCCCTAAACACACAATTGTATAGAATGTCTTTGTATGCTGTAGCATTACTATTTCCCTTCACTGGAACTAAGAGGCAAAAACATGTTCCAGCAGGACAATGCCCCTGTACATAAAGCCAGCTCCATGAAGACATGGTTTGCCAAAGTTGGTGCAAAGAACATGAATGGCCTGAACACACCCATAACCCCATCTCCACTAAACACCTTTAATGAATTGGAATGTTGAAGCACACAGAAGTTATGTTCTTGTGAAGGAGCTGAATGAGCAGAAATCCTCAAAGCCACATTACAAAATCTAGTGGTGGGGGGGGGGGGGTGGTAGGAAGTTGTTATAGCGGCAAAGGTGGGATCAAGTCTATATTTACACCCACGTTTTTTGGAATAATATGTTCAAGGACAGATTGGGACGTGAAGGTCAGGTGTCCACAACATTTGACCGTATACTGTATAAATGGCAAATCTGAGAAAAAATTAAATTATTTTTGCTAGTATTAAAACACATTCTGGAATTAAAAGGAGAAACTTGCTTCCGTTAAATATTAACAGTGCTTGAAAGAACCGTATTCTGATTACCTAACCCAGGCAAATAAAACTGCTTCCTCTATAATTTTAATTACAAATGATGCAACTTTGCATCTTCGAAAAAGGAAGATATATAGGTGAAGCTATTTTAGGCCTTTTTGTACAATTCAGAACCGGAATAGGTGTTTAAAAAGCAGAAATGCACGATTCTGAATGTATAAACACCCGAGATAATTTAAGCAGTATGGACTTTGTGTTACGTATTGAAAGAACCAACAGGAACAACGTATCCTGCCGAGGCCACGCTGGAGGATAATTGCACCAAATCCGAGGCCAATTTTCCCCTCCTGATTTTCATCCTTCCAGATTATACCTTCCCCATTCTCATCTATTCACAGCCCAGTTATAACGTCCCCCGATATAAAATAAAATAGTAAATATTAAACATAATTACGTTTCAACGTTGTGGTATGGGGGACTGCACCAACTGTCACACCAAATGAAAGGCAAATCTTGACCTCATGCATGAAGGATCAGCAACCGGTGGCACGTGGGCTGAACTGTGGTCTGTCACGTTTATTTTAATCTGAAGTCACGTGTGTTGGAAAAATTCCGCAAGATCCCGGATCTGGATCTGAAAGTGTGTGGTGGTGGTTTGTTTATTCTGGGCAGTTTGGCCCTGATGGCTAAAAGACAATTCAGGACCAAAAGAAACCCAGATGCGTGAAATGTGTCAAACATCCTGTGTAACAATTAGAACTGTATGAATTTAGTAGTGTGGCCTAGACCTAGACATCCCATGATGGAAACTATTCTGCAATTAAAAAGGAAATTCAGCACACTGGAAAAAGAGAAAACGAGTTAAACCTGGTCATTAACAGGGAGGACTCCAGCTTGGCCAACCCATTGCAGATGAAATTCTATAAAATTCTAAGTGTTGGTATAAAACCTAATCATCATACTGTGATATCTGGTGTTACAGAAATTCACCTCATGGCTCTCCTTTTCATTCTTTTGAATGACGGTTCAATACTTTCCTACATCACCATGAAATCTTTTTCTCATTGAGCTTACAAAAGCAATTATGTTACATTTCACATGCTTGCTTTATTCCTCATGCTTCTTTATTGACCGTTGCAGTTCAAGATCATCAGACCACGAGAAGCTAAATAGAAATATTGCTCAATGCGTAGTCTGTGAGATTTTCTGACATAATGAGTAAAATCACAATCTTATACCTCTCTATTCCCGCTTCAATGTTGGGTCGATGTGGACAGGTTGAATGAGGCGGGGTACACCCTAGAAAGGTCTCCAGTCCAACATAGAGACGAATGACCATTCACACTCGTGTGCAAGTTAGAGTAGCCTAAGTTAGACTAATTGGCATGTTTTGGGCTGTTGGAGGAAACCAAAGCACCTGGAGAAAACCCATGCAGGCATATGAAGAACATGCCAAGTCCACACAGGAAATCCCCAGTCTGCCAGCAGGGTCCAACACAGAATCTTTTTGCTGTGAGGTGACCGTGCTAAGTACTGCACTACTCTGCCATCCAACAAGCATGATCAGTGTTTTAAAGGAAAAAAAAAAGACTAAAAGCCAAGAGTCTCAGTCAACGATGGGATACTCTTTAATTAATCTGGTGTGATAAATCCATGGAAATGTGAAGCATGGCAGGATGATATAAAACACTGCCATACTGCTTTATTGTAGATCGTGTACAACACAATGCCATTATCTGTGTTTATATCTATCTGTACCTAATCAAATCTGTATCTGTGTTCAGACTTAAACCTGAAGTGGACGTGGCCTAAATGTATATGTGTATATTTATGTATATGTATGTATGTATGCATATATGGTGTGTGTGTGTGTGTGTGTGTACAGTATATATGTATGTGTGTGTGTGTGTGTGTATATACATACATATATATACATATATATATTTATATATTTAATTTAAATGGAGTATGTACCCTCCCACACCGTCCCTGGAAACCCTGAAAAACAATGCAATTTCTCAAGTTCATACACAGTCTCTACAACAGCCCTGCACTGTACACGTTGTTTTATTCCTGTTAATAACAAACCTATTTTTGTTGGTGATTCCTAACACATTAACAAGCTAGCTTAACTTAAACCACTGTTAACCAGACCAGGCAGGGATTAAAGATGAATGAGCTTAAAGCCCCCCCCAAAAAATAAACAATGTGGTGCAGCTCCTATTCATATCTGTATTTGGAAATGTTCAGAACACACTTTCAGAATAAGAATAATATATTCGTAATTGGTTACATCCCTAGCAAATTATTTAGAAATTGTAAAATGAATTTATTTGATCAAAGCAATTATCAAACCGCTGTATGTATACATTTAATCATTAAAGTAGAATGTATTACATTTTCTGCATCATGTATCAGATGTATTAGATTTTGATGTCTGACAGTTGTCAGATTTTACGTCAGAGGGAGATGCAAGTGCAGATAAACATTTCATAGGGTAATACTTTTGGGTGTTCGAGCTTCGCAAATGTTCCACTCGGGAGTATAAACCCCAAGAACGGGAGGATGCAGTATGGTCATTCTGCAATTGGAACAGCAGCGTACTTGATTACTCCACCATTTGGATGCCGTGAAAGCTGACTGCCTGGTTATCTAGCTAGTGACGCTTGATGGCTGTCCCTCTACATCTAGCTGACCTCACATCTCCAACGACATCAGAGTACATTCTGAAATCGACACAGATTTGAAGTGTAAACAGCTAAATAATCGACTAAAAACTTCTTAAAACTGCTTTCCATTATAGAAAAACAACGACGACAACAGAAGTATTCCGAAACTTATAACAACAGTTGCGAGTTTTCTCCCCCGCCATTTGATGCGAAGTGCATTCTGGGATACTTTGCTGTCCCAAGACCACACAAATCACGTCCCGATGCATCCTCTGTAAAAGGGACGGAATGCGAACACTTCCGGATATTTGATCCGTACTTGGCTAGAGGCAGACTTTGAATTGGAACAGCATTTCAGCTGTGACTGGTGACATTTCAAAAGTCTGAAAGGAAGAACACGAGTACAGAGAAGAACGCAGATTGAGAAATGGCTGCACATGAACGATGCCTTGGTAAACACAGAAGCAAAGTGGTGTTGACGAAAGCTAGACAATGAGCGTTCTTAAAGATTGAACTTAAATACCAGTGATCATTAGATAACAACGTGACATCTAATGTAAAGTGACTGGGCTGATGGGAAACAGTTCTGTGCTGCTTTTGGTGCTGACCTGACATCAGTCTGGTGCTAAAACTGACAAGAAATGATGAAAACCGAAACATTCTGGCCGACCAATTGTATTTCAAAGTGGTCATGATATATATAAAAGGAGAGACCAGAATTTGTAGGAAATTACTAGAAAGAACTTCATATGTGGTGTTTCTCTCAAGCTTTATTTATTTCACAACTCCTATTTTAATCACATTTCCGTACTGAACCCAATTAAAAACATAAATTGAACGCTACAGTTCTCACATTGTTGACACCCTCATGGCTGCTTCATGTCCTAAATCTCAATTTTACCCCGTTGGAAGCCAATATTCTGCTTGAGCAGTGTTGCTGTTAGCTGACGGTGTGAAGTTCCTGGTGCTTTAGTACACAAATGTATGTTTGTGTCTTGCTGATGGCAGCTCCACCGAGGCTGACCCTTCTCATCAACTCGTTTTCATTTCACTGGCATCAGGGGGGGGCTTTCAAAATGCTGCTTCTCTCTAATCATACCAGAAATGTCTTGCAGGGCTTAATCACCCTATATCCGTGACTTTTTCACTCAAGATAGGCGGGATGATCATGTGCTACAAGGAGAGAGAGAGATCAGATAGATAACATTTCAGACCTTTTTAAAAGTAACTTGGGGCATAATAATAATTTCTGTTGTTTCAACAGATGGAAAGGAAGGACTTATGTTATTTAGTCAAATTTTTGGTTGAATATTACACCTGTGCTAATCTATACCGTATTATGCCTTCTTTCCAGGCTCTAAAGGTGTTGCTTTTATTTGCATCAGTTAACCTACTGGCAGGTTTTATTGCAACACATGGAAAGTACTTAACCGCCATCGAACAGCAAAGTGAATAACAATGAACAGTAGCGGAACTTTGTCACAATGGGCCTCTGTGCAAGCGTCACATTTGGGCCTTTCCATATAAAGTATTTGCATGAGCATGCCTACAATTTAATATTTTGTTAGGTATTAATCCATTATGGCCAGAAGTACAGTCTGCCCCGAAGATGACCAAAGAGCAGAAAACAAGCACGGTTGCTAAGCAGTTCGCACCAACACAATGACATTTGTACTTCCTGCCCTATTTTGGCACTGAAGTATTTGGCTCATAAATGCAGCTACCATCAACTGTGACTGAAACAAAGAAAGAAATGTTCCTAAACTATCTAGCTACTGAATTTAGTTCACATACAAGCATGCTAGTCCTGAACAAGTCATGAGCGATAATGCTGAACAAACAGTGGTCATTAGGTATGTTACAAATAGACAGATCAAGGTCATAAACTGCTGCTATTAGCTAAATAATCGATCACACTCAAAGTATTAATCTTTGCTAGTTTAGCACTCAGCAGCCTGAGACGAGCTACGACGTCTCTAGATCTAATCCTGTTTTCTTTTTCCTCTTTCTTCACTTTCAGGCCCCACTTTTGTATTTATAATTGAAAGGCATTCAAATGTTGGCAAGCCGCTGAGCTGTTTGAAACAAAGCATTTCAAACCGAGCGGAGCAATGTAATTGGTCCAACCTTAAGTGAGAACTAAATCAGCAGATGAAATTAGACGGAAACGCATTGTAACGCATTTTCCTAGATATCTTAATGAGGGAGACTTGGATAACTTTCACGTTGCACTAAGTCTCAGATGAACAGAAAGTTGTGGTGTGGTGGTTAGCCCTGTCGCCTCACAGCAAGAATGTTCCGGGATTGAACCTCGTCGCAGGCTGGAGCCTTTCTGTGCGGATTTCTCCTCATGCCTGCGTGGGGTTTTATCTGGGTGCTCCGGTTTCCTCCCAGACATGCAGATTAGGTCAACTGGCTACTCTAATTTGTCCATGGCACATGAATCTGAGTGTGAATGGTTGTTCGTCTCCGTGATTAGACTGGCGAGCTGTTCAGGTGTACCCCACCTCACGCACAGTGTTTAGCTGGGAATGGCTCCAGCTTCCCCACGGCCCTTAATGGATAAGCAGTAAAGAGAATAAATGAATAAATGTCCACTTTTTAAAAGGTGGAAGGAACAAGCTAGATTGCGTAAATGGTGTAATTTAACTGTCGGATAGTTCGGTTATCTTTGCTTCTACAGTTTGGAGTATGCAATTAGGCTCTTGGGTATAGTTGGGTCATTGATCCTGGTGCAAGTGCACCACAGTGGATGACACTACAAACTGATTTAGGCAAGCTGAATTTCATGCTTCAATCCATCATCATTCCAAAAAGGATGATAGCATGTTGCCTGACAACGCACCAAAACCCTACTTTCATATGACAACTTCCAGGGAGTGTGTCTTCCACTCGCTTTGTTCAAAATCATTCGGTCAGAACACGTCCTGTGTTTTTGACATGCGGCGAACGCTGTATTCTGATGCATGCGGCTTGTAGTTGTCTCCTCCTAATTACCAAAGACATGCCACTGTCAGCAGTGTCATGCCAGGCTAATGTCTCCTCGGAGGCTGACAGCCACTGTGTCAGCCTGTTCGGAGGCGGCTGCATCAGTGTTCCGAAGATAAAGCGAATTAAAATCCTGTCAAGGCCTCACAAACGGTCACTTGAGCCAAAAAAAAAAAAAAAAGAAAAGAAAGAAGAAGAAGAGAAGGGAAGACTGTAATTACCATGTGTTGTTGTTTGCCTTTGTGCTTCATAACAAAGCAAACTTAATTAGACATCTCCGGATAAAGTCTCCCAAAGAGCTCCACATGTGTCAACAAGGTTTTTTTTAAATTTATTTATTTATTTTTTTAATAAAGCAGCCAAAATATGCAGCAGGTATTCATTTAAATTTGATTTTGTGCCTCCAATTTGCATGCCTCCTTTCTTACCCTGGGGGAAAATAAGTGTGTGTGTGCGCACCTCGGGGGTTACCCTACACTTAACATTGAAAGAGGAATGACTTTGCAATTGCTAGGTTCTGCTAATGACAGCGCCGTTCATTGATCCCCCTCGTGTCAGTCAATATCACACCATTACCAGAGGAGCAGGCTTTTCCGGCTGATGTTTAGATATCTGCTTTCCTTGGTCGTACGCAAACACTGCGAACTATCCTCCTGTTTCCTTATAAGAAAAGCTTTCCTTCCGCCTCCACATCTCCAGTGAGCAGTATTTTAACTTTCCCCTTGCTATTTCTGATTGTCATTAATGCAAGCCCATTACATGCACAGTGACTCTTGAAGGCCCATTAGCCGTGCTTGTCATCTTGATGCTCGCTCTTGACATTCTAAACATCATATGGATCAGACCGTATGCTGAGGTTCGCTCTGCAGAGTGTATCGATTGATTTTTCTCTTGCTTCGAAAATGATTACAGGAAGCAATTTTGTTCCAAAATGTCCTCGTTCCTACGGGATTTCCGATCACGGGAGTATGCAAGGAAGGTTCATGAGTCATGCCAGAGCGAAAACTACATCCTGTAACATGGCACCAAATATGCCTAATAGCAGTGGCCTTCTGCTAACAGCCTGACAGGCTAATCATAACGGTGTGCAAGCTGAATCCAAGGCCAACATGCCGACACTGACACTTTTCAGACAGGTGGCCTGATTAATGCCAGCCTTCCTTAACCTAGCAACTGCTACTGGGTCCAATATTGATGCTGTTGAAAACATATCTAGCTGACAGCAAATAGCTCGACTCCAACTAGTCAAAATAGCCCATTTATTAGCAGCTGCTGGTGCCAGGAAATGAGAGAATAGATTTATTTATGGATCGGAGCACTAAGGATGAAGATTAGGAGGTCGCAAAAATGTTCACTTGTAATCATTTATGGGGGCGTGAACCGATTTGTGCCGCTGCTTCGAAAACAGTTTTCATTAGACGCTGATTTTTCACGTCATCCTCCGTCCTTGAATAAATATTTTAAATAACAAAGAACAGGATTTATTCTGCGCTTCCATGAAGATCATTGTTGGAGCAACACAACTTGTACTGTATAATCCTGTTTCAACACGCCAGCTCCTCCACACCTAACAGCCACACACACAAAGTTTTATACTCATGACCATATAAAAATTATAAAAACGGTAAATTATAAATGAACGTGAGCTACAGTGTGTTTGAGTTATGTGTTATCCATCCATCATCTATACCGCTCTATCCATCTGGGTCGCGAGGAAGCTGGAGCCAATACCAGCATCTTCGGGCGAGAGGCAGGGTACACCCTGGGCAAGTCGCCAGTCCACCACAGGGCCGACACAGACAAACAGCCACATACGCTCGCATTTACACCTATGGGCAATTTAGAGTAGCCAGATGACCTAATCTGCATGTCTTTGGACTGTGGGAGGAAACCGGAGCGCCCGGAGTGAACCCACGCATGCACGGGGAGAACATGCAAACTCCACACAGAAAGGCACCCTGGGTGACCCGGGAATCGAACCCAGGACCTTCTTGCTATGAGGCGTATGCTTTGTTTTGTATTACAAATTTTTAATAGTGCACGGATGAGACATAGCTGTTTTGTATTTGATGTGGGCAGAATAAATGCTTGCTTTGTCATCAAAATCTGCAATTAGCATTGAAAACGCTCCCTTCCTGTCCAAATCTTGAGCTCTATAGCTCAAATAAAATTATTATTCAATTTTATATGTTTAGCTCTTTTAACAATGGACTTTGTCACAAAACAACTTTACAGAAATATATAATTTCCAGTTATAAATTTGAAACCTTTTCATTTATCCCTAATGAGCAAGCCAGTGGTGAAGGTGGCAAGGAAAAACTCAGTGAAACAACATGAGGAAGAAACCTTGAGAGGAACCAAACTTAAAAGGGAACCCATCTGCATCTGGTTGATACCGGATTGTGTGACTCGCTTCTATAACTGTGTGCTTTATGTTCAGAAAGTACAATTGTGTATAGCCAGGAAATTCATTATAGGCTTAACATGCAGACTATTTTGTTGAAGTTATCATCTGTTCAAAGATGGACACTTGAGTGCAAAACTTTTCCTGGCAGTTGAAGTCCTAAAATTATCATGGCGTTGTAGCAGAACAGTTTGTCATCAGTCCTGAGCCATCTTCACAGGCTCTGTGTATCATTAGGCTGTTTATATGGGGCCATCCTCAGCAGGGGTGAGTGCTTTCCAAGTGATGAGAACTCCAACCAGAAGTAGGGCATCAGGATGGATCAGGCAGGTCTGGAAAGCAGAAGGGATGATGATCATATACGTATGATAACCGCAAAACAAGATCTAATGAATGGTCGCTTGTTTTTTTGTTTTAACATGTTTATCAGCTCTTCTACAAGCACTTAATTTGATCCACTGAAATGCTTTTCAGGGTCTGCATCTGGTCCACAGTCTGCCAGTTGACAACATCTGCCCTGTGGCAAAACCAGAAATCAGTCATCCAGCTTGCCATGCAAATTAGCTATCACTTTCTCTCCATAGTCAACTTTATTAAGGTAAAGTTGTTGTTTTGGCCAAGTGAGAGAATTTAACACTGATTAGGGTTCAACCTAAAATAGCTGACATTGTAAACAAACTGTAGTTTACTAGTTTAACTAGTAACGAGTCTAAGTTTTCAGAATACAATAATTAATATGAAACTAGTCTATTGACATTTATACATGTAGACTTGCATGAAGACAGACAGAAGGCAGGACACAACCCTCTCATATAAAAGCAATGGATAATTCATCTTTAACCATCTGAATTCTGAGGCTATATTTTGCCCCTTTTTGATATCTTGCTTTAACAGGGAATATTAAGCAGTCAAACACAGAGCGGAGGAGGGAGGATGTGAAATGAGAGAGAGATGGATGAAGAGGCCAGACATGCAGATGTAGAGAAAGAAAAAGCTGAGCCAAGCACCAGGTCAGGATGCAGTCAGGACAAAATAGCTCTGAGAGGAAGTTGGAAGTAGTGTGTAGATGGAAAAGGATGTGATTATATTGCACAAGCACTTTTGCATTCAGCTGCAGAGGTATTTCTAGATCTTTATTGATTGCACATCATACTTAAGGGTTAAACTATGGAATTGGCCTTGCAGTGTGTGTGCATGTCATATCCTATCTACATATGTGCTAGTTAGAGATATTCTGTGCCTTTTCACAGCTTTTATTGTTACATGTCATCCTGAGTCCAGGCATGTCTGTAAAAAGAAAGGTGTGTGTATGTGTGTGTGTTTCTTAGACACAGTCTTGCATATTGTGTATGTTAAAGCCTCTTTTTGTGAGTGCATAGAGTGGGTGGTAGAGACTATATATAGTGTGAAAAGCTATGTTATGGTGTCAAAGCTATGTTAAAGCCTGTGTGTGTGTGTGAGTGCACAGTGTGTTAGAACAGGGTGTGGGGGTTTTCCTAGCTATTTTAAGGATTTTAAATTTAGCAAAACAGATCAATCTTAATTTATTATGAGGAAAAAATACATTTCAGTCAAAAATGGAATCTCTTTTAATACACTCTGCTGTTAATGTGTGAGATGGAAGTGCCCTCTCTCGCTCTCTCTCTCTCTCTCTCACTCTCACTCTGTGTGCGCACGCAACCTGAGCCACAAACGTTGTAAATGCCTTTACGGTGAGAGCCTCCAGTTCCTCTATTAAAAAACGTTGCAGATGAATGGTGTGTATTCTAACATGCCACCTGATATTGTATTTCTCGATTTGTGTGTTTGTGTGTTGCACATGTGCTAGAGGAGTTCCTCTCTTTTTTCATCATGCAATCCAATCTACCTGTGCCATCCTCTCACTCAGGAAACCCAAGGACAGCTTTCATTAGTTCACTTTCACTTGGTGTTAGCGAAAGCGAGAGAGATTTTTTCCTTCATCTGGGTAATGACAGAGAGAGCGATTAAAGGAGGCAGATGTCTACCTACCAGTCTGTCAACTATCATTTCCTTTTTGTCTTTCTGTTTCCCCTTTTTTCCAGCTTTTCAAATTTCTCACTCCTCAATTTGTGTGTCATGCTTTCCTGTCTGTTCTCAGCCTTTTTCTTCTCTTTCTTATATACTGTATTTGTTTTGCTAAATATATGTATTTAAATTTCATGTTAAAATGTAAAGGAATTTTGCTTCATACAGATGTGGTCCTACCTGGAGCTATATCTCATTAATATTGAAACACAATTTGCTTAGACTAATACAACATACAAGGGTCTTCTTCTTGTCTATTCTAAACATATTAATCAAACATTCACAATCAAATACATCAAACTTTAAAGACAAATAAATTTGACATTAAACCAAAACATGTGATTTACATATTCTATAATCCTATATATTCAATGCTGAATAATCTAGCTGCACTTTGGCTCCAATAACCACTCTTTACACTTGTGATGAGCAAAAACCATCTCAGAACACAAAACATGTGAATGGGCTACAACAGCAGAAGATCCAGGATCCAGTCCTTCCAGCTGAGAACAGAAATCTGAGGATACAGTGGGCCAATGTGGACAAGCTGAAGACTGGAAAAAGACCAGGCGAATTTTATCCAGTTTCTTTGAGGGAAAATAAGCATGTGCAACCTTGAGTTTGTGACATCTGTGACATTGGGAACGTTTCTTAATTACTAACATATTGGATGCTGTTTTTTTAATATGTTACGCTTATAAAAATGGAACACGGAATATTACTAACCGCTAAAATCATTAAGTGTGATGCTGGAAGTGACACAAAATCACACAAAACAGAAAAGAAAAGAATTAAGTGAAAAATTGAATAGGGAGCACTTCTTAGGGCTTAGCACTCATAAACACAAAGAAGACAAAGAATCAGATCCATAGCAGGTGACCCCAAACCATTCTGAACAAAAATATGTGCACCTGATGTAGGGTAAGGCAGGGATCACACTAAACAGCAGTACTATCTGCTGAAACAGCAGATTTTCTGTTGTTGCTATGGTTCGGTGGTGGAAAGGTTAACACTGTTAGCATTATGCTAGTGACATAGGAGCAGAGCTTTGCCTCAAGCTAAACTTGTTTCAACGTTCTGAACATAATGAAATGCTCAATGTCAGTTTAGTGTATCCTAGAAACATTTCAGGTGTTTTGACCAATCAAAGCGGTAAGAGCAGGATGTCTATAATGACAAGAATACCGTTTACAACAACAGACACTATGGAGAGACTGATTACTGTCATCTCAAATCACCCGAAGTTGAACGACATGTCTTCTGAAGAATATCAAAATATACTGAAAAAATTAGCTGTGTTGTGGGAATTCCTTGTAAGTGGTCTTTCTTCTGGTTTGTTGTCAGCTACCATGCAAGCTAGCACAGTTATCTACCTAACCATAAAGTCAGCCGATTGAAGGAACAAAACAGAACTTGGTTGAGTTACAAAATTATTATAGTCTGAGCATTGCATTATGCTCTGCCAGTACCGCTTCATTTTTTCAATGTGCTTTCCATGCTAATAAATTTTATATGTAATTTCACTTAAAAGATTGTGCAATTGTACTGTTTTGTTTCTGATATTAGTTTGAATTGTCCTTGCAAGAATTAGCATTTAAAGCATATCATTCTGTAACTGTTTTGAATTATTCAGTAGCTTTGAAACCAATAAGAATGTACTGTATATAGTTGTATGAGTGAGGAAGGTCTGGACCTGATAATGAGTCCTAGGAGTTAAAGCGGTTAATAGGGTTTGGTGGATCCAGAGATTATCCAAGGAACATTGGGTATGAGGTGAAAATACTCTCTAGATGGGACACCAGTCCATCCCAGGGCACATTACACACACACTTGATTATACCTAGGGGCAATTTAGCATAGCCAAAATAGCTACTGCCATGACTTTGGGAGGCGGGAGGTAACCAGGGAACCTTGAGGAAACATGGGGAGATCATGCAAATCCCTGCACAGGCAGTAACAAAAGTCAGCATCGAACTGAAGACCCTGGACTTGTGAGGCAGCAACACTACCTGCTGTGCTGCTATGCTTCCTGTTGTCAAGGGTATTGCACAAATGTTTTATAGTTAGCTGTCTGTTTGACTGGTCATTAATGAGTTTAATACATACCTCAAAAACAAAAAAAACATGCCTATGAATGCTGTAACCTTGAATCTAAATATTTAATATTTTTATGTTGATAAAAGTGTGTTCTGAATGTTCAGAAATGAAAAAGCTCAAATAAATAGCAAAATTCCATCCATCCATACATCATCTATACCGCTTTATCCGTCTGGGTTGCGGGGAAGCTGGAGCCAATCCCAGCATCTCCGGGCGAGAGGCGGGGTACACCCTGGGCAGGTCGCCAGTCCACCAC
>JAQMYM010000007.1:3038541-3053926 GCA_030014255.1 Parauchenoglanis ngamensis
TGCTGTGGGTGTGTGTGTGTGTGTGTGTGTATATATATATATATATATATAGGGCTAATGCATGTAGACACAGTCAGGAGCCATATGTATTAAATGTATTAATTTGCTTTTTATTATTATTATTTTTTTTTGGTTTTGTTTTTAAGATAGATCACATAGAACACAACCTTAGACAATAGCAGTTGAGCTTATCCATACAATGTATGCCTCGGTTCTTTTGCCCAGCGTATGGTGGATCCCTCGGTGTGTGACTGTGTGTGTAAGTCAGAATTTGGTGAAATGGTAGAAGGATGTGTTTTTTTTTTTTTTTTGTTTTTGTTTTTTTTTTTTAAAAAAAAAAAGAAAAAGTTTTCATTCAATTACTCATTGAAGCGGCAGACTTTGATGGCCAAAAATACCCCTGGTTTGACTAATGCAGCGATCAATCCCTCTCCATGCCTAGCCAGTGTAATTAGACAATAATGAGGGTGCAACTGCATTATGCTGGATCTCCAACTATGTGTTGACCTCAGCAACTTATACTCCATTAGACAGCAAATAGCTCGCAAGGCCTGGGTAATAAACCATGCATTCCACCTCAGTGGGAGACCTGAGCAGGCTTTGCAAGAGATACCTCAGGATGGTCTTCAGTTTGACTGTGCCATCAACATTTGATTTAGGATGAAAAAACATAAGTGTTTAGGTCACGAATTTAGGGCACACACAGACACACACTTGGCAACCACTAGTGCACCACACACGCACATCTTTGCAAGCCGTGAAAAATGAGCAAACTCGGAGTGAACAGAGTGAGTTGGGGGGGGAAAAAACCCCAAACAAATGGAGACAAACAGAAAAGTTATTTCTATCTGTCTGGCTTTGGGTTAAAGCGCGCATAAGATCATCCGCATCTCTTGAATGTTTTGTTCTCTTAAATGAAAGGGAGTGCGTGGCGTCGCACTACACTGATGAGCACGCAGGAAGACAGAAGACGCCTGTGTCAGATGCTGCTTCGAGCTCTGAGCGCAAGCCGCCGTGCTGCCTTTCATTATTTGTGGAGGTTATGTCGAGGGTGTCAAAAATATCAGACTTGTCACTGTGTTTGGGCAGGAAAAAAAATTCTCAATTAGAAACCAACACAAAAGTTTCTTTTCTTTTCTTTTTTTTTTTCCCCTCTCCCCGACGCCAAACTTCTATCTCCGCACCTGGGTGTAGATGAACCTGCTGCAAGACGGTGAAAAGAGAAAAGAGAGCTTTCTTGGCAGATAAATAAATATATAAATAAATAAATATGTGAGTAGTTTTGTCTGTCATGTTTATGTGAATATGGATAATTGGAGGCTATTTTTTACACTGCAGTAATTCTTAAGTTGTTCCTCAGGTGACTGCATCAGGTGTCATAAATAGTCAGGCATGGCCTCTTTTAGGTCCTGAGGTGTGTAAGTGTTCACTCGAGTACACAGAAGATGAAGCAGGTACATGAAAGTGCTGCACTTTAGCAATGGGGAGATGGGAAACCAATGAGAACTCGTTCTCTGTTCATGACACACACCGGTACCAGGTTACGAAACAAAACCAGGCCACATTGGATCATCTGCCTCCTTTTATAGGAAAAAAAAAGAGAAAAGTTTTCACTCCAAATATTTAAGCAGTGGAGTCCGTATTCTCCTGAATCAAAAAATATTTTTTTTCATTGTTCACAAAGAGAAGCTACGGTGAATGCTCAAACTGCAGACCTGACATTAATGCGTCATTTGGATTCTGCCTCTACTGCTACAATGAAGCTCCAGACGGATAAAAAAAGCGAGAAAAAGACGCATCAAAGCAAAGAGAAAAATGGATGCTTGTTTATCAGGTTTCACACAGTCCGAGACTAAGAACCAGTATGAATTTTCGTAGTAATTGTGATGGACTCGTGATAACGAAAACACTCAAATATGAAGCGAATACAAAGCCTGCTCGAAAAAGTCCTTATATACAAAATAAGATAGCACATTCTCAAAAATCCCCCTTCTTTGTAGTCAAGTGCACTACAGTAACAATATGAGCTTTCTGAGTGAGTAAGGCAGTATCACAGAACGTTGGCCAGGGACTTCACGCTGCGTTATGAATGGCAGGCTTAGATTTGGGGAAAAGAACTATAATAATAATAATAATAATAATGATAATAATAATTAAAAAAAAATCCAAATGACAAGAACTTGTCACAATTAAAAAATAGCTGCCCTGTAAGTTTCTCAGCATTGCAAAAAACGGTACTCAAACTGTAGTCGTGTGTCGTATGTGATTCGTTTCATTTTGATAGAAATGTGCTGGCTGAACAAGCTCTGACCGAGTTAAAGCGAAGGAGTTTGCTCGAACACGCGTGTGTTTTTTTTAAAAAAATAAAAAAATAAAAAATAAAAAAAAGAAGGCCCGATAGCGCGCCCAGATGTACGGTAGCCGGCTCACTCAGTTAGAGCACAGACGGAGAAAGGACGACGAAGAAAACGAAACCCAACAGCAAAGGAAACTCACAGAGTTTGACGGCTACTAAGGCAACAGTTTGCCAAATACAATATAAGCCCATGTATATTGCAACACAACTATATATTAATTTAATAAAATACACAATATAGCTCTTGTACACGTAACAATTTGGCTCATATGCACAGAGATTGCAGGAAAAGAAATCAATAAAAATATGTAATTTCGATGTAAACACATTAATCGGATACATTTTGCACATTAAATGATATTGTGAATAAGTGACAAATGTGAAGGGACATTTCCTTTTTTTTCTTTTTTGACATTCGTTTTCTTGGAATTCAAACCAGTGTCCTTTGCAGTGTAATAAATATTAACAACTGCATTTTCAGCATCAGTACACTTTTCTTTTTCTGATTTCCCCCTTTTTTCTTTTTTTTTTTTAGAAAAGGTATAAATATTTTTGTTAATATCTGGACACTATACATAAGTTCATATATGTATATATATTTATATATATTATCTATATATTTATATAGATTTTTTTCACAGTCGAGGAAATATGTCCCTAATATACATAATTATGATTGCCTTAATTCGATGTAGGACAAGTGGAAGGTCACCGTAAAAGAAGTGACGAGTAGAAGACAGCTGAAGACAGTGTTCACACAAAGGACCAATGAGGAAAAGAGTAACAGTTTCACCAATCTGGAATGTTCCATATACACATATATATGGGAGGAGGAAACACAGCTTACACGTATGACTAGAAATGGCGAGTGAAGAAATGGTAACATTTCTTAATTAAGCACCCCCGGGTTACCGCCCCTCCCCCTCCCCTCGGATCAGAGATAATCAGAGATTATTCGGTATTTCATACAATGATATTACAAAGTCAGAAAAGAGAAGAGCGTGGTTCGGTCTTGATGAGGTCCAACCGCATTTGGAGTGTTCAACATTTCAGTTGCGATTGTCAGAATCAACCGTTTGCGGTTTGTGGCGTTCCGAGTCAGAAAGTAAGTTTAGAGCTGGTGGGCACTTGAAGAAAAAGCTTGCTAAGAAGCCAGAAGCAGCAACTTCTGAAACTCTGTAAGAATCCCCTCCCCCCGAAAAACACAACATGGCGTCCAGAAAACCTGGCTTTTTTTTTCCTTTCTTTTTTTTTTTTTTTGAGACAGTTTGTCAAAAGTTCTTTTCCGTCCTAATTTGCCAACCCTCATGAGCACCTCACTCTCTGAGAGTGTTTCCAAGCTCACAGACTCTCGCTTTCTCTCACCGTTTGTCTTCTTTTTTTTTAATTATTCATCACTGAATCAGTCTGTTCACTTCCTCACCACGGCAGCCTCGTTGCCTCGGCAGTCCTGCAGCAGTTTATCGATGTCTCTGACCACCTGCTCAGCGTCCATGCCTCCTCGGCTTGGCTCGCCTCCTCCGTGCTCCAGTGCTCCGTCCGGCTCGTTAGCCGTTTCCTGGCTGATGCGTGAACGTGCCTCCAGCAGCACTTTGGCTACAGGATCCGAGGCGGCTAGCGCACAGTACCCCTGATCTCTACTCTGTTTTCCAGGGGAAGTGTAAAGTCCATTGGGCCCTTCATAGTGGCTGGTGCTGGGATTGCCCTCTGCTCCATCTGCAACGCCTTTTGTTCCCTTGGTAGGGCTGCACGAGGCTGACGGCACTTCCTGGAGCAGTGGGCTGAGGGCACGCTTGCCCTTGAGGTAGGGCTTGACATTGGCCACCAGGACGGCATGCTCACGCCGCTCTTTGCCAAACGTGCAGAAGGTCTTCTTGCCACTGGTGTTGCCTGTCGCCTCGTAGCTCTCTGGCTCAGTGGCCACGGCCTCCATTCCTGCAGGTACGAACAGGTTTGTGCGGTAGTCGAGCCCCTCAGCCTGCGCCATGCCCGGTGCCGGGAACTGGGGCATCCAGCAGCGGTCTGAGTGACCCAGGACCCGGCACTCATCGGTGCAGTTCACGCAGTCCTCTTCTGCAGAGAGGGAAACAGAGACAATTTAGTCAAAACTTTAGTTATAAGGAAACGTCCAGTAGAACAAACATTTCAAATGGAAGTATCAAAGACCCAGAGTTTGTAAGACCTAGGCTTCAGATCAACTATGGCTGGTCTCCGATTGCTTTACCATTGCCTCATGCTTTCTATGAAAGACTGCTTTTGAACAAGCTTGGACTGATGTTCATAAATGTTTTAATAAAGACAGTGACCTGTGAGACAAGAACCAGAATCTTTGGTATCAACATCCGTAATGGTTTACTTTTGTACAACAATGCTCTTACTACTAGAGCTACTTCCTTCCAGAGGTAGCTAAACAAACAATCCTAGCTACCATTTTCATGTTCCGTTTAAATGCGATGGATTTCACTGCTCTGCTCAGATTGCTTGGCCATTTGGTTGCAATAACGTAAGCTACAGCTTCTGAGAAATGTTGAGCACGTAACAGAAGCTGGAAATGAGATACCGTGTGTTCTTTTGAGTGTCGTATGCTTGCTTTGGTCTCTTTACTTTCTGTTCTTCGGCACTGATTCTGGGCTGAACAGCCACTCGACCAACTTTCAACAAGCTTGATAGAGGGCTGACCGGTCACCATACCGTAGGTCACCTGTAAATCTTTGGGCTGACAGATGGCTCAGTGCGACCAGCAATTATTCCAAATCACTAGAAATGATCACTGATTAATTTGGTACAATAAAGCAGCTTTATACCACCAGAAAATCAGAGCAATTGCAGGTTGTTGTCCGCTCTATACACTGAGGATGCACCAAGCCCTCTTTTTCCATTTTTGTACAGTGTGTATACCAGTGCTCTGAGTATTAGACATATCTGATACTGATGACATACTAGCATCCTCTTGCAAGGCTCTGCTTCCAGATGATGCACCAGACAGGCGTTAAAAAAGGTGCGTAAGGTATGAAGTGTCAGTCAATGTAGTCCTGTAAGCCAATCCTCTAGCTCTTAGAAGTAAAGGTCATTTGAATTGTCCAGTCATAAACCTGTCCTGGAGGCTGTCCGTAACCTCAAGAGGGCTCACATTTACACACCACCGACTTCTCGAACAAAACTCTCTCTGAAATAACTTTTAAAGATGATAAGAGTCTTGCAAATGCTTTTCAATCCGGAGAACTTGGAGATCTTGATAATTCAGAAGCGTTTGGCCAGAAAAGTGTACAATAAATCAGTGTGTTTCCTTATGAAACTCGAGAGGCACAATGATTGAGGGAGATATTTGTGGTGTTTATTGTTCACATGTCAGAATGCAAGTTTTTAATGCTCTTATGCTGTATATATAGCATTTCTGAGATCTGAAGTCGTCTTTCTGCTTTCAGGGGAGGGAGAGGGGGAGCAGCTGGTTGAGTGAGTGTTTTCAATGAGCATGATCAAGGAGATGGCAGTGAAGGCTCCATTCTCTCTCTCTCTCTCTCTCAATCAACCCTCCTTCTCTCCACCCCGCAGAACAACAAAACAACAACAGTTCCGTTTTGGCAAAAATGTCTGGTGCTGCTATCATAAATTTATGTCACTGGGCTTTGAAGCGCTCCCATGGCTGTGTGCGTGTGTGTGGCTTGTGTGTGTGGCTTGTGTGTCCACCCCTTTCATCTTCATTCTGGATTATTATTGGTTTGGGGTTTTTGATGGCGTGTAAAATGGGTCCAGGAATTGTAAATTGAGGAGAGGGAGGAGGGACTCTCACGCACACATACACGAACACACACACTCACACTCTACCAGGGCCTAGAAAGTCCTAGTGCAAAAGAGAGACAGAGACTGAGAGAAACTGAGGGATAGACAGGTGCTGGCCAGTGAATATTCAAGTTCAAAGGGATGAGGTGTGGCTGTGCTTCTGACAGTGTTCTCTGTGTGTGTCTGTGTGTGTGTGTGTGTGTGTTTAAGAGTAACAGTCCACACAAAGCAGGGCCTGCTGCTCCGGTGCAGTGATTTATGCCTTACAAACGACACCTCATGTATATTTAATAGCCAGAGGATTTCACTCTTTCTTTCAGAAGGTAAGCAAGGTGGGAAGAACAAGAAGACTTCATGAATTTCTGAAAAGTAACATTTTCAATAATCTAGTACCAAAGCACGACCAGTCCTTCCACTGCTCAGCTCTGGTGCACACGCTGTCAAAAACAACACAATAAGACATCTCTTCACATCACCTTTATTTTGACTGATTGTGTGAAGTGTGAAAAGAAAAAGAGAATCAAGAGAGATGCTCTTAAATGCGTCTAATAACACTAATGACCATTTCTATTCTAAAGTCACCAGGGCCACATACTGCCTTCTACATTTGCTTCTTGGACTCCCAGAGGTGCTTGTTAGACAGAGCAGTTTTCCTCTAAGCATTTTCCTCATTTTTCCTCATTTAACACAGGAGAGGCTAACATCGCTTTATGTTCGGAGTTTCAGTGCCAGGACGGTATAAGCCCTGTATACACGTTGTAACCATTTTTGAGCAGTTTTTTCAGTAAGAGATGCAGATTTCAGGATAACTACAGTATTGAATCCTGGTTTGTCAAACTAAAGAGTAAATTTGTTCCACATCGAACAAGAGTGCTCTCCTTGGAAACGGCTCTACTGTCTCTATGAATCAGTATATAGTGCACGGGTCATCAATTGGCAGACTATGGTGCGGATGTGGATCCAGCAAAATTTACTCTTCGATTTTGTCTGTATGTTGAATGTAATCCCATTTTGGTTTGCTCCAAAATTGGAAATCACTTCTTAAGACCCACTTTTAGTGCAATCCTGATGTCAAAGCGCTATTTTCCTGTTCGACATAGCTTTGTATTCCACATCAAAATAAATAGGTTGCTTCATCCCGAATACAGCTGTATTATTTTAACCACAATACATCAAAACAGACCACTTTGTAAGTGTTTGTGGCTACGAAATGTAAGGAAGTCATGCAGTGATCTGGCGCTACACATGGAACGTCCTGATTGTCGGTAAGATCAATAAAATTGCTAAACAAATTAAAAGCCACATTGCTATCACAAGATGTAATGGAATTATAAATGTTAGGTCCTAGAGAAGGCCACAACCGCTCATAAGCTGTTGAAATATAACATTCAAGACTGTATTTTATACAGCACTCACTGATACAAAACTAGCAGTATTTACCTTTTGCGAGGCACAGACACCATTTCCGTTTACATCGGATATTCAGTGAAAATAAATGAGCAACCTTTGACCCTATAATCATCATTAATCATCTTTTCAATTGCTCCTTCATATAGTCAATGAAAAAGGCCAAACGGTGTGATGAAAAATGATCATCGGGCTCTCTGGCTCCTGAGTCGCTATTGTTTTTGATTTCACTGCATGTGGCCAACCAAAGCCTTTCCCTGCCATTCCCTGCTGTGTGTGTGTGTGTGTGTGTGTGTAAGCGTGTTTAGGGATTCGGGTAACCTTGAGGAGGGGAAAGAAAGTTTTTCAGATTCATCAAAGCCCAACAGCTTCCCAACAGAGCGTGGAAAAAAAAAAGTTAACGCCAGATTGTAGCTACTTACGACAAAGTCAGGGCGCGGAGTGCTGAAACACAAACACACTTAGGATCAAGGTGACTGACGGAGCGTGCGAACCCGTTAACCCCAAACGGCGGGAATGTTTTTGTCCTTGTCCGAGCAGTTCTGGTTCATTGTGTGTGTGAGGGGCCTGTGAGGTTGTGGGGGAAGGGAGGGGAGGAATGTGAAGGGTCAGCAGACTTGCACTGAGCCCAGGGGAGAACTCTTATAGACGGGGAGATGAGAGAGACTGAGTGAGGTTCGGTGGTGGAAAACCCTATGAGAGAACTTGACATTTTAGATGCAGTACACTTTATTGAGGAAAAAGATGGGGTGGCTGGTCTCCAGTGTGATCGGGCACACACACACACACACACACACACACACACACACACACATACAGTGGGCAAAAGTAGAAAAGGATTTCCTTGTGGTGTTTTTCCCACTAAACGCCACATCGCTGGCTGCATGTGGGTGTACATATTAGGGCTGTCGGAACAAATTTCACTCAAAAGCTTCGCAATGTTTATTCGAAGGTTTCAAATCCCTTCTTTAACCTTTATTTGCATAAATTTGATCAGAACGTGCATTTCTACACTTTTTGGCTAAGTGACCCCTGTGCCGCTTCCAGTAAATAATAGCTATGAATAAATGCATGTCATATAGAACGTACCTTTACAGTCACATGTTTTAGGCAAAGCAGAATTTTTTTTTTCCAAAAATAATATAAATAAACACATTTTATGTAAAACTGTCCAGGGGGAAAAAAATCCCTGTGGTCTGTGTAAAAAAAAAAAAAAAAATAAATAAATAAATAATGATAATAATTTCAACTTTACAATTTTTTTTTTATTTAATTTTTTTTTTTTTAAAGTAAACCAGGCGAAATCAAGAGAAGCCGAAGGAATATTAATATCAAGTTTGGGTTTTTTTCTCCCTGGAAAAATATCGTAGCATATATTATCTGACAAATCTGTGCTGACCGTGATAAAGGAACCGCCTGTAAACTACTCCTTGTTTTCTTACGAACACATTTTTCTCGGTCGCCTTCATTTTGGCCTAAGGGTACACAAACTTTTGCACTCCTGTGAAACTTTCCAAAACAACAAAACAAAACATGTTTGTAGTTAAGAAATTCCGACAGGCACTTATAGAAATGTGGTTTTTCTGATTTCGCTGAAAAAAAAAAAAAAGGAAAATCGAGCTGTATATAAGCAACAACAAGATCTATGAATATTATTGTTTGGATTAGGATCAAACGGTCTTCTCGTGATTTTCCCTGCGTTTCCCAAGGCGTACGCTAAAACATTCCGATGCTCAATCCACAGGCCATTTTTAAAAGACTTAAATTAAAGACATTCCAATTACATGTACAAGTGCCAAGATTATTATGGTGAGATCATCGGGACCAAATGTAGTGCGCGCGTCTACAGCTCCAAGAGCACGACATAATCTGGACCTGAAGGGAATATGAGTTCTCAGGACTGATTGCTCATTCAGAGAGCGGCATATTAAGGCATAAATAATCCAAGGCTGACACGTCTCTACGCAGCCAGTCAGGAGGAACTGAACCGCCTGCAGATTATTCATGCCTGGGTGGAGCAAGTGACCTTGAATCTTTAACAATGCGGCTCGTGATGCGGACGGAAGCCGTTCGTTTGACGCCGGATACAAAGCAGGAAGCCGAGTATGATGTAATGAGGCCACTCGCATACGCATGTATGGTTATCGGCTTTTCTGGATCCACTTAATTAAAGCTGTAAAGCTGCTATTCCTGTGCTTTCCGGACTATCCGCACACAGATCTATATATCGATCGGATGAAGAGCCCTCATTTCTGTGACACTATATATGACCAGCGGGATCAACCTGCATTATCTCCCTCAGCTGCGAGAGCAGGAATTTCCTATCAACTCGGCAATTACTAGAATTGACGGAAGGGGGAAAAATAGCGCCTCGCTGTCAAGGCACCGTGGTCTCTTATTGGAAATTGCATGGCTAGAAACGCATGCTAGGACTCACCTCTGACCATTTATCAGGCTAATGATGTGTACTGCAAATCTCATGATGCTCTGCGCCTGGGAATGTCTGTAGACAGAGAGGCGATCAGAGCAGACCACCAGATTTACATGACTAGTAATAACAGGACATCGCAAGCACTGCACTGTTTAAGAAACACAAGGCATTGAATGCGATGGGATGCTGGTCAGCGTTCGTCATCCATGCTGCCTTCACCTCTGGCAGTCGAGGCTGATGCCGTTTGGATTCTTCTGGAAAAGGGTCACGTGATAGGAGCCTGACGAATCGGAGAAGGATACGACATGACTTGTAAGACCCAATCAAGGAAGGGAATGTGGGCGTCTGCGTCACCGTCTCCAAAACTCTACGTTTCTGGCTGGCAACGCTGAAACATTTTGAAACGTTTGCAGAGGTATTAAAACACATTTTCTTAAATAAAGGCTTAAAAATAAAGCGCGTCGATGTAAAAGTAGCCTGATTCTGGCAAAGCTGGAATTATGAGCGTTGTACACTGAAATATTTTTACATGATGGAATTTCTGCGGTGGAGGAAAAAATAAATAAATAAAAATAAAAAAATAAAAAAGCCCTTTACTCTAGAGAATAACAGAGGAATCCAGGACAGTTAGGAGTAAACAAGCCCTCGCTTCACACTCCAAACGAAGTCTACATTCCTCGGTGCCAGTTTTCCCTTTTCCCTTTCTAGATCTTTCTTTCTCTCTCCCATAGGAAAACGGGCAAGTGCGAACTTTTGAATTTTTTTTATTTTCTGATTGCGGACAGCAGGAGTGAGGAGAGAGGGAGTTATAGAGAGTGCGTGAGGGGAAAAGCAGTGCAAGGAGTAGCTGAGGCTCTAGTGTATTCCTAATGCTCAGACTGGGTGCATTAAGGGCTCTTGCCAAATCTTTTATTAGCATTCCTATTTTTCAAGCCCTCTGTGTGCACTCTCTCGCCAAGCTGATCCCACAGCAACGCTAGCGGCTTGCTGCTTCACCTAACCCGCAACCACACACACCTTCCCACCTCTCTCTCTGGCTCTCCGTCAGCAATCAAAGCAGACAGACAATGTGAAGGGGAAAAAAAAAAACCCAGAGGTGAGCGAGTAAATAAGTAGATTAAGCAATAAATAAACAAGCCAAATATGCAAATGTAAACTACTGGGCTTGTAAGAAAATGAATGAGTAAGTAAAGGTCTCTCAAATCCAAAGTTTGGGGAAAGAGAAAGAGGAGCTTAAAAATACCGGATAATTCTCTCTGAATGAACTGCAAAAAAAAAAAAAAAAAAACCAGTCTGTCTGCATGCGCAGTGGTTTAAGCCAACTAGATTCGAGAAAAATGTGAGGGCAGGATGAAAAATCAATCACTTCCAGTTTTTACTTCTGGCTTTGAAAGAAAACCAAGGACGCTTCTGAAATTCCCTGTTAATGGCAGCAAACAGCAGAATTTACTGTAATGTCGACCGTCCCAGTGTTCTCCTGAAAATCTGTACTGCATAACCTCGCAATATGGCATAGCGTGTACTGTACCGTACGACAATAATGAGTGCTGTTTGTCAACAGGATAAAATGTATCAGTCTGGGGAGTTTGCAAGAATCTACAGCTTTTGATACTGTTATAAAAGCTCAGCTGAGAGAGAGAAAGACAGGTAAAAGCATGTGGACCCTCTGCGAATTGGCAGAAATCAAACAAAAGGCATTCTAAAAATAAAGGTCTTCGCACACACACACACACACACACACACACACCCACGACGATGATGAAAGGCAGCTTGATTTCCCTAAATGTCACCCACGTGCCAGACTCCGTGCCCTGTGCACTGGCACGTTTTATTACCAAACAACAAGATTTATGACTCGACATCTATAGCGCGAGAAGGCCCAGAGAAATGACTCATACAGTATCTACTTGAAAACTGAAGCTTTGTGTGTAGCATAAGCTCAGGCCAAACCAGAAGCGCAGGATGGATTCGAAGATTCTCAGGGCCATTCCACTGACTCTGAACGCTCAGATATTGATTGGATAGCGTGTTTGTGGTGGGCGGTATCCTGGAAGAAATGTAACGCAGGTTGAACGTCGTAGGACTGCGATTAAAAAAAAAAACACAATAAATATAGGCAACGGTATTCTGTGACTACTTTTTGCTTCGTCATTCACGCTACACACAATGAGACGAGTAAACAAACCTTCTAACATTTTGACCCTGTTAAAGGTGCAGGCATCGATTCGAATCGAATACACCTTTTGTCATATTCAGCGAATATCTCCTCAAGGGCTGCTAGCTGTCTGTTCTGTGAAAAATAAAATGAAAAAAAATCTTATACTCGTACCTAGCCTTGACTCGGAAAACGGGAAAACCGAGCTACACAACACTATTCCAGCCAATCAGCAACAAGGGGGCTGTTCCAGCCAATCACAAGACGGGGAAGCAAGTAGGCCTAACTGCGGATGCACAGTACTTACACGACACGCCCACTTTGCAGAGTGCACACCATTTCTGCCTTATTAGACCTTTGGGGTAAGGGTTTGGATTAGGTGGAAATTCTGTGGTTAGGTTTAGGATCTTCCAGCTGGTAACATGCGTTGTGTGTGTCGTGCACTGAAGTGGGTGTGTCTTGTCAGCTGCGAGACTGCAGAAAGAGAACCTATTGTAGTACTAGTCAGAACACTGCTCCACATATGGCCTTGGTGTTGTAGTGTGTGTGTGTGTGTTTAGACGGTTTTAAATATGGGTCATGTTTTCTGCACTGTGTATTGTGTAAACAGTGGAAGGTGTGCCGTTCCCTCCATCAAAAAGTAACAGTTTGACCACTGAGTCTGTACCCTCTGTTAACAAACAAACAGTACAGCATAGTGGCTGTGGGTCTCTCAAACTCCCATAGGATTAACAAAGTAAAGAAAACCCAGGAGTTGGTGGAGAATTGGTTTTGAATGATGTATACGAATGTCTCATCCATCCAGCCATTATCTATACCGCTTTATCCGTCTGGGTCGCGGGGAAGCTGGAACCAATCCCAGCATCCTCGGGCGAGAGGCGGGGTACACCCTGGGCAGGTCGCCAGTCCACCACAGGGCCAACACTGGTACGCTCGCATTCACACCTATGGGCAATTTAGAGTAGCCAGTTGACCTAATCTGCATGTCTTTGGACTGTGGGATGAAGCCGGAGCACCCGGAGGAAACCCACGCATGCACTGGGAGAACATGCAAACTCCGCACAGAAAGGTACCCTGGGTGATCCCTGGGTGGGATCGACTGTGATACCACCGTGCCGCCCTTGCTAAGACAATACTTGCTAAATTATGATTACATGAATTTTACTCAAGACAATATTTGTAAATTATGATTACATGAATTTTATTCTAACATACTGTTTCAAATAAGTTTATCAAATCACTTGACAATTTATCACTATTTTTAAATTCAAATCCATTTGAACCCCTCTACTTTCAAGTCACATGCATTTTCATCACCTCTATTTTTGTCAGTTAATTATTGATACTTCCATCCCTCATATCCTACAAAACCACTCTCACTGGCATAATGTCAGTGACATTGACAATTATTTGTTGCAACGGGACAGAGTAGGCTCAGGACAAAGTGGACCTAAATGTTCAGAAATCAATCAAAACACCAAAAAAAACCCTTCAACAATTTCAAATAATGTTTCAAGTTCATGTTTCGTAGCTCACCAAAGTACTGTGACAGCGGCCTAGTACTGGTCTCTGATCAGGGTTGTTTCTCCTTTCTTGTGCAGCTTTTGAAATCATTGATCATACTATTCTCCTTGATAGACTAGTAAATGATGGCAATGGCCTTAAGGCAATGGCCTTCTCCTGCCTCGGGTTTTATTTGATTATTATCAGTTTGTAGATGGAAATGGTGAGTTCTAATTCTACTAATTTAAGATCTGTAATATGTGAAGATACATTATTTTTATGTATAATGGATGGTGCAAGTTGAAATGAAGTAACTGTATATGTATTTATGTATTTCCTTTCCTATTTCTTATGTAACCATGTAAATGTAATTTTTATTTGACCAATAAGCATAAAATCTTAGTTTATCTGTAACGAATTACAACACACTAGCCTTGAGCAGGGTACTATTTAATGTAATGTAAAACCTTAGTCATTAAAATTCACCTCCTTGGCCATGAAAAAGAATAACCTTGTTAGGTATATTGAGTAATAAGCAAATTACTCTTGTGTCAACTGTGTCTCTTTATGTTTTTACTTTTTGAGTTTACCTTTTGTCTTCAGAAGGTAAGTGCAATTATAAGGCAGAGGGCGAAGAGGATGAGCTAGCTCCTCTGGTGTGACTGATAGCAGTTAACATTACTGTGGGGTAGCATGAGGCTGTTAGCCAGCACTTGTAGGGATCACCAGATGTGTGTCTCATATACTTGCTGCCTTGATATCCCAGCTGCACACGAACCACAGAGTATGAATGTGAATACTCAAATGTTAAAATAGCTTAAAATGCCTATCTGTACTAGTAGCAGTGACAAACTACCCTTAACTGAAGCTCAATGGTTACCTGTTAAGGAGAAAATTAGTCCACTCAGGATCCGTCTTAAAATCTTTCTGGGCTCTCAGCTGTCTCCATCTTTCAAATGCATCTCCAATATTTGCCCATGTTTTATTGCATCTCTGGTCATGCAGCTTTTTAGAATGATGCCGAGGCTTTTTAAGTTGGGTAGACTCTTACATACTGGTTTCAGTTCATTTGCTTGCTTCCGTGGATGAAGCACTCTGTTTGACTGCCAATTTTTTTCATTTCTGGCAACCATCAAAATGATATTGGTAAATGTGCAGTGGGGTAAATCATACAGGCCAAATGACAAGCAGAAGATCTGTCATGGAACAGAAATACTGGCTAGAGCATTGCTGTCAGAGAAGCCAGTATTTTGACTTAGACAAATCATGGACATTTTATGATTTGGTACAGTAAATAAATTAAATGTTGGTCCTTTAACTCCACTGTTAACTCCGCCCACTATGGGCATCCATGTCCCAATCTATAACATTGGTCTGAAGATGCTTTCAGGTTTTGTGTGGATCCATACAACTGTTTTACTAAATCAAGCTCCGCCCCATTTGGATTGATTGTCATCTTTTTGTTTTAATATTTTAAATAAATTTTTTTTTAAAAACTTAAATTAAAATTTTAAATAATTATACTGCACAACAATTTTTTTGAAAAGTCTTGCTTCCTGAAAAGATTTTGCTGATTGTGACAGGTACCTACTGGGTCTGCACAAATATAATTTTGGTTTTACTGCATCACGTAGGAACTCTGAGAAATAGACATTTATATGTTTACTGACAATGACGTATTTAGTTACGTTTATGTTTCGCATAAGCTATTAAATTCAACAGAATTAAAAGTGTTTTGCTCCTGATTTTCTTT
>JAQMYM010000007.1:3061995-3086604 GCA_030014255.1 Parauchenoglanis ngamensis
ATTGTGCAAAGTGGATGGAGTAATGAAGAATCTCAGAATTACCTCAGCATAACCTCAAACCATCAGCTAGATGGTTGAAACTTGGACAGAATTGGGTGTTCTAACAGGACAATGACACCAAACACATCAAAGCTGGTTGTGGAATGGATAAAGCAGACTAACATTAAGCCTAAAACAAGTCCTGACCACAACCCTACCAAAAATATGTGGTCTTTGCTCAAAGGTCAGGTCCATGCCAGGGTTAGGATTAGGAACACACACATTTAATTGAACTCTACCAATTCTGTAAAGAAGAGTGGTCAAATATCCAACCAGAATTCTGCCATAAGCTTGTTGTTGGCAAAAAAAGAGTCTGGTCAAAGTGAAACTCTCTAAGGGACATTTAAGCAAATATTAAGTGTGCTGTATGCATATTTTTGACCCTGTATGTATATTTCTGACCCTGTGTTGATTTCAGAAAAGCCTAAATAAATCAATACTTGTGCACTAAATTCTTGTTTTTTTCTATTAAAGATTTTTATTGTACTATCATTCTTCTCCAGAAAAACAATAGCTCAAAGAAATCACTGAAAGCCCAATATTGACATGACATTAATGTCCATGATGACTGTATGTAAACTTTTAACCTCAACTGTATCATTAACAAGGGTTTAAACATTGTCAAATGTCAAACCAAACTAAACTCTTCATGCAGTTTTACAAATGTTTTGCAAAGAATGATGTGTATACTTGCGTGCATACATAACATGCAAAGCATGCTTCCAACACAGCTCATTTGCGAGTAGTGATACCCACAAAACTCCATAAAAGGTCAAGGGCACAGACAGCTGGGAGCATGAAATTAAGGATCAGGGTAAAGACTGATCCTTTATTCTAATCTATTTAATTCTGGATCATGTTGAAGCAGGCGCGTTATTTGCATGGGGGTTATGGGGGTCATGTGCCCCGCATAAATCAGATACAGCCAATATAACTCCCCCCCAATATAATCACATAATTCCAATTAATAAATATATAAATTATCTTGCATTCATAACTTGTTGATTTTCTTTATTCATTTCATTTGCCAGCAAAATAGTAGCATGTTTAATCATCTGGTAATGTTACCCACCCCCCTGCCAAATACTTGGTATTACCCAACCCCTCCTTGTCTGTCAAATGTTCACTATTTGCTATATGTTTGGTGCAGTCACTGGTATGAATGGTTGGAGCAAGCTCATGCTAACTGAACTGTGGAAACTGAATTGAACTGAACTGAAAGGGAAATGGCCAAGGAGGTACAGGTGATGAGAGAGAGACAGGTGACCAGAGAGGGAGACGAGGAAGCACAGATGAGGAGAGAGAGCGAGAGAAGGCAACAGAGGAGGTGTAGCAGTTGAAGAGAGAGAGAGAGAAGGTGGAGACAGAGGGTCAGGAGACCAAGGAGAGGGAGAGAGAGCACAGAGAAAGGCAGCACAGGAGGCGGAGATGAGCAGGTAACAGACCTAAAAAACCAACTGGTGATGCCCACCAATATGTGGAATCAGTTTGATAGTGCCATGTTCCATGGAGCTGCACTCCAGTGTGCCACCCTGTATTGTGTGGTGTATTGAGTGTTGTCATGAATTGTGCATAAAACATTTTCTGTGTATAGTTTATTGGTGCCAATACAGTGATTCGATTGATTAATCCTTAAAGTTTTTTTTTTTTCATAGATAGTGAACACACACAAAATCAATTGAGTGGAAGCTGCCACGGTCTTGCTGGCTAGTGCTTAAACACAATAGGAATTAACTACTCTGTCATTGTGGCATAAATAGTCAAGTACATAGCTGCAACTACGTTAAGTAAATCACAGTAAAAGTATCACGATGTATTTCTAATACAGGAACGCCAAATTAGCCTGACTCCTTTTACAAAAGTAAATGATTCAATAAATACATAAATAGGCAGAGAGTTTAACCCCCCCAATGGTAGACCCAAAGTTACGCCCTTGTGTTGAAGTTTATATTAGTTCGTCTTCTTATTTGTAAATTTACACACATACTGTCACGGTGTTCGCGCCATCGAGGCATGGTGCGACACAAGTGCAGGATCAGGAGACAGAGATAAAAGCAGAATGGTGTTTATTACAGTTGCGAGGAGTGAGTCATGACAAATACAAATTGGATATGAACATTGTACTGAATTTATAGGAGTTTCATAAATACCAAATTTCTCATGTAAACACTTGCATGAATAATTATGAATTAACACGTTTGTATCCAGCGTGATGAATTAGACCTATTGTCCACTACAAATTCCGCTTTTCCCACTTCTACTTTTTGCAATATATTAATGTTCTGTTGAACAGAACATTTTTTAGCTACTACTACTACTACTTATTTACTTATTTATTAATTTATTTAACTACTACTATTTACAAGCTATATTTATATTGAAATTTTTGTGATGTTCTAAGCCATTCTAGTGTTAATGTGTTGGTTGGTGCTGTATTTTCATTATTCTCATGAGAAGGTAGTGGCTCAGAGATGACACAAGGGGATGGTGGTATTGATACCACAGTTACAATGGTGTTTAATGGTAACAAAATGAAACTCAAACAGATGGGTAACAGTCAAGTTTTGCTTCTTTTTAAAAGAGCATGAGCTTCTTTTCTCACTCACTCCTTTCCAGGGATTTCATGTTAATGAACTCAGCTTGGCTAGTTGTTGGATGATTAGCATTATTGGGTCAATGGAAATATTAGCATGAAATCTAAACAGAGCGGTGTGTAAAGATGTAAGAGAGCTGAACAAACAAGGACTAAAGCACTGCTTTGAAATACTGTAATTTCATGGGAGTGCACTTGAGTGCCACCTCAAACTTGGTAATTTGTATTTCTCCCTAAGCCTCAACTTTAAAAGTCTAGGGCTTGTCAATAACAGTAGACAGTAAGATTTGGTGGTATATTACACATTAACTTTTCAGTCCTTCATTTTCTTTCATGTTTCTTTCATCTTGTTTTTGAGGATAAAAATAAATGGCCATTTTTTTCTGACCAAAACACTTCTCTCTGATAGCCTCTTGACTAAATTTTGCAGTATAAATCCCACTGGTGCCATATTAGAAGCCAGTCAAATGGCATTGTGGGTAATATGGGAAAGCAAAGTGAAACCAGTATGTCAATGAACAAACTATAAACAAAAAAGTCAAATCAAAATTTCATTAGATATCATACAGTATCTTGGTGTAGTATATCAATTGTATTCATAGTTAGTACCACTAGAGGGCACTCTAGTTATATGTAATATTTGTAGGCTTCATTTATCAGTAAGAACAAGAAAGTCATTTCATTGTGAATGTTTTCCTTTGATATTTGAGCTACCACTGATCCTACATAAAGGAACCAGCTAGAATACAATAGAAATAAAATCTAAACAACTTTTTATGCTTACTGAAATAAATTAAAATTTTATGATGACAAATAGGCCAACAAATAGGATGGATTTACTGATTTATTTATTACTTACTACTTAGTACTTACTAATTACATCCTACACAGACTGTTATTTTCAGATTACATATCTGTTGAAGCCATAACCTAACTACCATGATTAAAGTTACAAACATGTCTCATGAGCAACACAGCTGTTCATAATCACACACAGTCCTTAAATGAATTGAACTCACAAGAGGAAAGGCAAATAAAGCTTTCTGAAACAATAAAGATTTCCTTCCAAATGTATCAAAAAAGGTATCAAAAAAGGTTCATTATTTGAAGCTTTTCAACACAGTGTGCACACATCTGGCAGCATCTGGTGGTTGAAATGATGAAGTGCAGCTCCTATTGTATCATGAAGCAGTATTTTGTCTTCCAGCTAACAAATCTGCAGATGGTTCCATGCCTACAAAATTTCTCTGTATTGTTAATTATCATAAATAACATGAAACACTATTTTCAAGGATGACGTTTTTTTCTTGAGCACCAGGATTTAAGCCTCTTTTGAATTCATTTCCAGAACAGTGTGCCAAAATGAAACTTCAGACATCGATTATATGTTTTTGGCAGATCGAATCAAGCAAAGAGCTGTTTTTTTATGACACATGACTTCAGATCAAGGGTGACGTCACTAACTCACAAAAGATCTTTGCAAACTCTTGAAATTGCCTTTTAATAGTGACACCCCTAAGCGTTTGGTCCCATGCTTTGAGTTTACTAGTTCATCTAATCCCAGTCCTGTTGGCCTATTGCCTATTTCATGATTTTGTATATTGTTATGCCCTTTGTTTTTGTCTGCCTGCACGTAATGACAGAAAGATGTAGCCCCATAAAACAGTGAAACTTTTGAATAAAACATTTTTGAAACATTAAGCTTTAAGTGTCCACTAGGGGCCTCTAGTGGTCAAAAATCTAGGCTTGTTTACTAGTGCTGTGTTTAAAAAAATTGGACTAGGACATGCCAAAAATAATTACCTTGCTGTATGAATTGTTTTTTTGGGTCTTTCATTGTTTAGAAATTCTGTTTATTTGTTTTCCTTAATTTGTCCTTCAATAAACCATTGATTATAAAACTACAATCCTGTTTCCCTACTCCTCAAGGTCACTCCTGGGGTATTGGTTTTATTTCTAATTTGTTGCCTCCCCTGTCCCCTGGACATATTCTTTTGGGGACGTAACATTCAGTATATGCCATACGTGTTGCTTCATAGTTTTGATGTATTCAGTAATGTTTTATAACGTAGAAAGCAAAAAAAATAAAGAAAAACCTATGAAAAAGAGTAGGTGTGTCCAAAATTTAGACCGGTAGTGTACGTCCGGAGGATTTCCACGTGACATTCAGGACATGGCGTGTCAAAGCTAAAACATCCCTGTTCATCAGGTCTTCAAGTCAAACTGTAACATGTTCAATGAATTCATGCACCGTGATGCTGGATTGTTGTCGTGGGCTGCGTCTCAAATCGAAAACGGTTACATTTCTGATGTTCTAAGACCTTTTAGCGTCAGAGTGTAGTGCCTGTAGTTTCGAGTTTGCGTTATATAGACAGACATTTCAGACATGTTTACTTATGGGAAAAACCTTTTTTCCTTGCGTGTGTAATTGCATATTTTTGTTCGTAGTAATCTTGCTGATGTGGAGGATAAGGCTGAAAAAAAAATGCCACAGAATCCCTTTAACTGCCATTTTTCCTCAGAAAGCAAAAGCAGCATGACAGGTTTTTGAGTATCAAAGGTCAGCTTACTATTCCAGGAAGCACACATGCACGCCATGGTGAGTCGGAGAGAAAGAGGAAGCAGTTCGTTAACAGATACGAGATCTAGCACAAAGACAAAACATCAACATAATGAGAGATGAAGTGGCTGATATCAGTGAGCGCCATCGCTTCCTCCTCGACTTCCAAAGACAGGAAGGAAATAATGACACGAATGTTATGTGCTGTACTTATCAATTCTCTGAAGCTACACAAAGTCAACAAGCTTACAGGACCAGCAAATCAGCCTAATCAGATCTCGACTGTTACATGAAACCGGCAGCTGAGCTAATCCAGAATCCCAGACGTACGAGGCTTGAGACTTGGGACTCACTCTGAAGTATTGGTTTCCAAAAGCTCACTGCTAACATGGTTAAAAAGCTAACTGACACACTCCAGTCCACTCTCATCTTCCATCTCCTCCACCCATATCCTGCCTTAGCTAGCTAGCACGCTAGCAGCTTTCTGTTTCGACTCCATCGAGTTAGCATTGACGTTTCCTTTTCCGCTGAGTACAGTGCTGCTTGCCGTCTAGACCCCTGCAGCAGTGTAGCGGGAGATAAATATATATTTGCGCTTTGTTTCATAAATATGATCGAATTAGAACGGGATGTTTGAATGAAATGCAATAAGAGACTATTAGCCTTTGTGTTGTCGAGGGATAATCGTTTACAGCCGTTTTTTTTTTTTTTTTTTTTTTTTTTAATATCAAATTTCAGCTGGAGCATTTTCTGCTCGTGTGTTCGAGCACAGCCTTCAACGAAGATCGGTATTTCCTCAAACAGGCACAGAAAACGATGTCACTGCGATAAACGTGCACAAAAGCGACAAAAATGGATCGACTTCGTTAAGGATCGAGGATGAAATTCTTATTAAAGGCTTGTGAACCAAATTCCCATGCTGGAGCGTGTAAGAAAGTAAGCTCGCATAGAGGCCGGGCGGGGGGAACAACAACAACAAAAAAAAAAAAAAAACACAAATATATTGTAGTGCTTTAAGATTAAGGTCAAAGATTACTGGGCTTATACAGGATCAGAATAGGATTATATGGTGATCAGCGATGTTTAAGCACATGTCTAAAATAATTATAATAAAAAATGTAAGCACCTGGCTGGTAGCATTCTTTATAATATGTCACCTATAAAAAATTTTAATCTGAAAAAACAAAAGCCAGAATAACAGCTGCCGCAGTATGCAGGATGGTGTGGTGCTCGGATTTCCTTAAAAACACCGGTCTGGGCATCCGAAAGCCATTCCGTTGGGGATTAATGACAACAAAGCCCTTTGATAACATATCCCTCGTCTGTCTGTCTTATTGTACACCCAGTGCACGTACCACGAACAAAGCAATATATCCTACAGTGGTCACAGTTTGCGGAAGGCCGTCAACATTTCAGTGCCGAGTTCAAGCTAATTAAACTATGCTAGGGACTTGAACTGACATCTGGGCACAGCGAGTCTGAGCAAAACAAATAAAATGCAAATGACTCTGAATGCCACGGCTATCTGTTTTTTTTTTTTCGTTCTTCGGCGCCAGTAGTGAAATCAAGGGAATGCCACCACTTCCCAATATCGCTCCCTTCCCCCTTCCTTCCTTCACTGGCCTATTTTTTAAAGCTTGATGGGGGGGAAAAAAAAAAACAACAACCAGTGTCCATGCAAATCATGCTTTGATTACAGAACGAAGAATGTTGACGTAGCAGTGGCCTTTTTTGTTAATGCAACAAGGTGAAGTGTTTCCAGAGGGCTGAATAAGATCCCGAGGCTTGGCAATCATGCACATGCCGATTTGATTTAAAATGCATTGTTTTTTCTCTAGCGAGCAGGTCCGTGATGAAACATGCGCTTGGTGTTGTGGAGGCAATCTTATTACTTGCCGAGAAGAAAATCCTCGCAGCACAACGGCAGACTCTTGAAACTGAAACTGAACAGTCTGCGAGACGGTACAAAAAGTCTCGCCGCCGGTTTACAGCAGGTCCCTGAGAAAACAAGGGACATGCATCAGTTTTACCTGCTTAGAAATTGCTCACGGTGTTGCCATAGCTACAGAGGTGCTGTGTTTGCGCCTCTCTCCATGTCTGTGTCATCAACCTGAAGAGGCATTATCACAAGCTCCTGACTAGATTATGTTGGCGGGTCACTCCCTCATCCCGGCTCTGTCACAAATGGAGCTGATCTCGAGATTTAGGAGCTGGGGATGTGTGTGTGTGTCTGATCTTGAGATTTGCCCTTTTTAATCCTGGATTTTTGGATTTCCAGCACCTTCTACACAGATGGCTGGACAGCTTCTGCAAGCACTACTGTGCTCCTGCCAAAAACTGCATAGGTACACCTTCAAAAACATCTCGAGAATCCAAACCCCGAAGGTTTGCTATTACGCTCTGACATGCAGGCTTGAATTCAGGCATGCTTAACCGCACCAGGGTGTACATTTCAGAGAGCGCGAATCTCCATAATTGATTCTCCACGCTTTGTCTCTCGCTCTCTGATCACTGTTAATTGCTGGATTTAACAGCAGAAGATTAAGCAGGTCGACCTACCATGATCTCATTCTTCCACTCCTGGTACCCTAACACGACAGTACAACAGAGAAAGACAAAAGGTGGGTGGTTGGAATGGAAACGTGTGTCCATTCCTCTATTTCTTTCCCTCCTCCGCTCTATGTTTTTCCCTCTCCTGGTCTGGGACAACATTTGTTCTCCGTCTGTCCTACACGACTGTGGATAGATAATGCCGTGGCTATGTGCTCTGATAAAGGCTTCCCAATTAAAGTAACTTGTCCTCAGGTGACTGTTTCATTAAATAGACCTCTTATCTGAAACAGGCAGTGGAAGAAAAAAACTAGCGATAACAATTGCAAATGTAAACATATATCTACTTACCTGAGCTGCGTCTAATTCGAGGTATCATGTAGTAGCATGTAGTCTGCCTTAAATGTACCCTGTTTACCATAGATAGCGCTCCCTAAACTAACGTAACTAAGCAGTTTAGCATGAATGCGCCATTAATTAACACGCATTAATATTGGTGCTTCTTAAAATGTTAGCTGGATTAATGAACCTGTTTATTCCATCCAAAACCAGGCTCACAAAGAAATGTACCGACTAAAGCATTAATTACCATCTTCCTGCTGGATAATTGGCAGAAGGTTGATGCCGAATGGTTCATAACAAAGTTTTTAAACCCCTGACCAATGATCAGCGGATTACCAACAATTACAACATGTTGTAAAGCAATATTTTTAAATGTCTCATATTTAGTCATAGAAGCAGTAATGTTGGTTAATACAGGCAATTCTTTCAATTAAAATCGATGTTAAATAATGCAAATGTTCATGGTCTATACCCATGGAACTTTTTTCTTTTTTTCCACAGGGTTGGGGGGGACAATTAAAAAGTGTGCACACCTTTTATATTGGGGCATGTGACTGTGCTTGGAATGAACCAATCACATGAGACTCGTGTTCAAAAGTAATAATTCGGAAATCCATAGTTTGTTACCTTACCTTCACATGGAACTCATAAGCTCATGATCACAACATGGGAAGTGGTCCACACCAAATACTGGCATTCCAGGCAATGTCAACATGGACAACTATTAGGGTCTGGAAGCCACCGAGCCTAACGTTAATAATTTAGCAAGCCAATAAACAGGTAACGTGATGTATGAAACGCAAAGGCAAAATGAAAAGACGAGACCGTTGAGAAACCTCTATACGATTAAAATCGCAATATATTGTCTTACCATCCACCGGAAAAATGTACTTCCTCCATTTCTGAAAGCATCAGTAAAAAGTCAATGTCATACCTTGCGAGCTTTCAGAAGATTTCCACTTCCGGAGTCGTGAATACCACAAGAGGGAGGCGTTCATATGGACTCTTCATGTGAACACAGTAAACACGGCCCCATTCGAAGACACCATTAGTTAATGAAACTATAAGGATGTACTACAAAGGACGAGCATTAATTTATATTACTCATTGTGGCCTTATAGTAGTAATAATAATAAGAAGAAGAATCATAATCTCACCGTTTATTTATTTGAGATAGCATTTCTACTTTCTACCCTGCCGAAAAAAAAAGGAAAGAAAGACAGAAAAAGTTGTTTGATATCTATTTGCCTGGTTCTTTCTTTGGGCCAAGTGATTTTCTTGGTAGCTTATTTATTTAGCTCCGAGTATCCTGTGCTATTTAAAAATAGTCCTGTACAGCAGGTACATAAGGACAAGGCGAGTCCAAGAGATCACCTAAAAATCATCGTTCAATGTTCCTAACCCCACAGATCTCCTCTGTGTGTGTGTGTGCGCGCATGTATGTGTCCCTGCCTTGAGCACCACACTGTGCCGTTCTGTCGCCAGCCTTCCTTTTGATTATTATTTTAACTGTAGGTGGCTTCTTGCCCACAGGAAGCAGGGGAAGTATGCTACTTAAGACTGCCTCCTACTGAGAAAAAGCCTGCTGTTCCATCCCTTCTTCTGCCCTCCATCCCTCCCTCTGTGGCTCTCGAGCTCTCCGTTTAGCACTGTCCCCTCTTGCATCCAACCTCTCATCCTCACATCTCCATTTTTGCCTCTATTTGTGTTTCATCGGTTATATTCTACCATCCACTTTCCTTCTCTCTCTCTCTCCCACACCAATCTCAAATCAACATCGTTCCTTTTCTCCCCAATTTCTCCTAATGAGACTGTCATCTCGCTCTCTGCAGGAAGCAGTCAGGCCACAACAAGTGACATCCAAACTGGAAGAAGGGGGGGGGGGAGGAAGATCAAAAAGATGCCTTTTGAAGCCGATGCTCCAGGGCTGAATATGAAACATGACTAAACTGTGGAAAACGTTTCATGCAGGGAGAAATATTTGCATAGCTTAATGTGCTATGAAATCTGACACGTACAAACAGCTTCAATCTGTTTTTCGGTGGAAACCTCTTTGCTAGTGCACCCGATAAACATTCTTTAGGAGTATTAAAAAAAAAAACCCAACAACCAACAACAACAACAAAAAAAAACCCCGTGCTCTGTAATTACGGCCGGTTACTTAAGCGAAGCACGTAGTGTCCATGGCTCGGTAGAGAAAACGTTTCGGCGCTGATCTCTTCGAGAAGCTGTTGAGGAGAGGCAGCCTAGTGTTAAAAGGAAGGTGATGCAATTATGGGAGAAAGCATGGTGAGAGCTGCGCTGCTGGAGGAACAGTGAGCCATCATTATGGGGTAGGCAAGAGGGAGATGAAAAGGGACATGGGAGAGCATGAAGTTTTGGTTTAGGGGCTTGAAGCACTTTATAAGCTAGGCTTTTTACATGAATAAATATTAGGATTTTATTTTATTTTTTTTTATAACTCAACACGGTGTCAGGTAGACACTTTTAACCTCTTAAAATCTCCCACCAGCAGTCCATTTTTCTTATAGCAGCCTATGTGGCGAATTACACGGTCGAATATGGAGAGTTGAAGCCTAGAGGGATCTCCATCCACACCTGCCGGTTTAGTTTTCATTACTTGAAATAATTTTTATTCACAAATACCAACTTTTTTTTTCCAAAAAAAAAAAAAAAAAAAATCATATTCCCAATATGAAGTTTCGTGCCCCGACAAACCTTCAGAGAATTATGATATTTACGCAAGCGTGTCTCAGAAGTAGGATTAATATATCCGAGTTAAAAACGAGCATGTGGCAGTCAATAACGGGTGAAACCTGAACTCCACCTAAAGTCTCCTGTGACAGTCCTTTGGATTAGTGTCACAGCTTAACTGTGACACACACACACAAACTCTTATACACACAATTCCATGCTGTAATGAAGACAGAGGACAGATGGGAAGAAGTGGCAGGGTGCCAAGATGAGAGGACGCATCATAATCTCCTTCTGGGGCGTCATCGTCATGACGATTCTGGACAACATGTTTCCCCAACTGAGTCTGGGGACGGACATTGATGCGCACACGTACGTGCGCGCGCGCACACTGTGAGCCATGTGACATTAAGCTCAGGAAAGGAGGCGGCCTGCAAGGCTGGAGTCAGTCTCCGTGTCTCTGCTGTCCACCACACACACTCCAGACTCCTACACACAGTAGTGGGTGGTGTGCTGGTTTGCTAAAGGTATGGATTCTGTCCCTATGGTTATATATGGAACACTTTTATGTAACAATGTATTACACATTATCCAGAGAAAATGTGTGATGTGGATGATGCAAACATGATTATCCTATTGCAGTGTCCACAAAGGTTACACGAGGCAGTGATCGCTTGGGCCGTCACATGCCATAGAGCTCGCAAAAATGAAACTCCTTTATCCCGCTTATCCATTGCTACTAGGAGGGATTCTGATTAGATGTTGTAGATGTAGATTAGACTCTTAGAATATGTGAATTTCCATGTAAAGCTAAATCTTATGAAAGAAGGTGGATGGACATGGACATGCAGGAACATACACAGTAGATGTGCGACTCTTCGGTACAAGAGCTAGAGAACAACGTCCTTATGCACTGCTTAACGCCGAAGAGCTGAGGTGATGGACATGAAGGCACGGCATTGTTCCTAAACAGTGGACGTGTGAGCTATGCTGGGAACAGATGGAAATATTAAGTTCATTTCACATGTCTTATGCAGCCAGCCTTTTAATTCGGCTATTCGAGTCCTAACAAAAGTCTGAGGCTAGGAGCGGAAGCCAAAGATAGAAATAACAAAAGCTGATTATTGTGCGATAAGCCCAATCAATTTCCCTTTTTCAGGAGCTGTGTTTGTATGAAACGGGATGAGTATCCTTGAGCCCGGCTTTGTCCGTTCCCAACGTGGCACTGCAGCCAATGCGGCCTCCACACAAGCACTCCATGTCTTTTCACGGTAACGAGACGCAAAACAAAGCAGGGATGGGCCTGGTGAATGACTACTCGAGTGCCGTTTTCATCCTAATCGTGTTATTTGTGTTACGAACTGCACGGCAACCAAAGTTTAGCTGTAGCAACCGCCAACAACACCACCCTCGACCCGCCAACCTCCCCGGCCCTGGCCGTCTATTGTCTGCACTGAAATTCTGTCCATCTCATCAGCAGCCTTAATAGATCGCTAATTAATCAGAGCATAATTATACACCCAACAATGCCTTAAAGAAGAAAAGGTTAAAACTGAAATGTGGGCTGCTATCGCCCAGGGGAGATGCTTGGCATTAATTAATCCTGCATATGTGTGCTTATCACACTTATGAAGATGTTCATCAGTTTAAACTGACATGAACCCAAAGAGAGAAGCAGCAAACGGGAGAGAGAGAGAGAGAGCGCGAGAGACGGAGAACAACAAACAAATGCTCCCTGCCAGTTAAGCTGTTAAATGAAAATCAAGAAAAATAAAAGAGCAAACACAGTCCATCAGACAGACGTCGGATATTTATGGGCTTTCGGATATGCAAAACCAACCAGGCTTCTCAAGATCTGTATATAAAACACAAATGAAGTTACCTTGTTGCTTCAACAGTGCATGGCTTAGCAGCGGACAGTAATTCCTAAATTACTGCTAGATCCGTTTTTGATTGATGGACAAAAGAACTATTACAATTTTAACACCTGTTCCAATGTTGACAGTAATTAAAAGAAGCAATTTAGGAAGATTTTTTTTTTCCACCAGATTTTTACAAAACTTTTTTCTGTGTACTACTGTGCATGGCAATCATGTGTAAATTACCAAGCGCTTTTCACGGCACAGCGGATCTGCATTTAGTGATGCCTACAAAACTTTATAAAAAAAAAAAAAAAAAGGCAAAGAGCTGGAAACAAAAAAACTTCACTAAATCTTTCAGTAATGCAGCTCGGCCGTTGCGGCGCCGTTGACGTCCATGCCTTCTCTTTTTATAGGGTCCCATTTCTTTTGACCTTTATTACATGGCTGGCCTTACCTAATTTACGCCTATGTTTTTTGTTTGCTTTTTTAACTACTGATGTGAAACATACTGCTGCTAATTCTGTATGTGCAAATGAAATAAATGAGCCATCAACTCATCAGTGTCATCCATCCATTATCTATTTAAAGGAAGAAGTTGGGACGCTGTGTAAAATGTCATTCAATCCAGGATGCGATGATTTGCAAATCGCCTGCATTTAATTGAATATAGAGCATAGAAAAAAAAGGTTTAAACTGAAAGATTTGGGTTTTTTTGGGAAATGAATGCTCGTTTTGAATTTGCTGCCAGCAACACGTTTCAAAAAAGTTGAGACGGGAGAAAAGTTGTGCAATGCTAATTGCAAATTGCTAATTGCAGTTCTAATCTTTGAAGCAAATCAATCCTGGTTCCTACTATCCATCCATCCATCCATTTTCTATAACACTTTATCCGTCTGGGTCGCGGGGAAGCTGGAGCCAATCTCAGCATCTTCGGGCGAGAGGCGGGGTACAGGCGGCCTCGTTCCTACTATCCTAAATTTAATAATGTAAATTTCCCCAAACTCAGGAGCTCTTGTAGACTCCGAACCGGCATTCCGTGGATGCCATATGAATGCGTGAACGGTCCTATAATCGATTAACAAATAAATTCGTTCGCATCCAGCTTCATGAATGAGTTAACTGTTGGTTAAACTGTATCTGCTGCATTCGAATAGAAACTAAACACTTTCCAGAATCTTGCCGTGAAGTGGACTGGCCTTTTAAGCAAAAAACATCGTTTCCAACCTTTAAGTCAAACTGGCTGAATTCAAGTGATAAGGTCAAATGCTGAAGATCATAAAGAACAACCAGGAAGGCTCAGGGCAATCAAAGCTTTCTGACCACACCACCAATGCGCTGCCAATTATGGCTCTCTCTCAATGCGGCAGAGCTAAGAAAGCTTGAAAAGAAAAGTTGTGCTTTTGAAGTAGGAATTAGCTCATGCTCTAATTAATGACTTGCTGTAAAAATCTCCATTACAGCGCTGGACCGAAGAAAAAAAAAGAAGCCTCAGATATCATTCATTCACTCATTCCTGCCAAATTAATCAGTAGACGGAGGAAAGGAGGAGCGAACCGAAAGTGGGAGACGTCTGATTTGTTACCGAAGCCGGAATACTGATGGTGTCACGTGAGAAATGAGCCATTACTTTCATAAACAGACCATAATTAGTCACCGCAGCACCAAAGGCAGTGGGCTAATGTCACAGATTTATGGCCAGCTCCCTGAGAAAGGCAAAGGACACAGTCTTGTTATTACCTCGAATATCACAACCGGGAGGCTAACGAGGCCTCCAGACTCCAGCTGCAGAGCTGCAGATTAAGAGAAAGCGCGGGTGTATGCATGTGTGACATCCGAGCGATCATGTCCTCGCTACCTCGGGGATAATATATGGAGAGTAACGCCGAGACTGCCCTGCTGTTTCATTCAAACAATAGAATGAAAGCGTGCATATTAAAAAGAATACAAAACTAATCCTTTTAAATCCCTTAAATAAAAGGACTGGGAAGCTTAAGATGGTGATATTCCTTTTAAACGATTTGCAGCTTTTCTGCGGGATTGCAGTGGCTTAGTGGTCGAAAGCGCTTTCCACACACGGGCTCGCGTCTCCGAGTGAGAATGCGCTGTGGGACGAGAAGGCATCATCAAAGGCAAAGGTGCTGAAATGACAATCGAGTAATGAGACCATCAGCTCCTCTGCCTGCTCAGGTTCCTAATCGCCTCCTTGGAATGCTGTGCATGACGCTCGCGTGAATCAGCGGCTGGTTTTTTTCAGGGACGGGAGAAGGCTAAAGGAACAGACCAGTAAACCGCTGTTTCCGGTTCAACGGGCTGCGTTCAGAAACAAAGCAACAACCTTTTCACTCCTACTCCAACATAAAAAAATGTGTTTCGCAAATAAGGACATCAGAAACGTCGTCTCATCAAAGAACTGAGACGCTGGTTATAAAGGCCCGATTAATCCCAATCAAAGACAGATGTACGACAGCAGTAAGTAATAACAATGTTACCTGTTTGCATGCAAATACTGTAATTAAAACGCTCCCATTGAAGCTAACCACTCCAGATGTTCCGGCACTACTATCACAGTGGTAAAAACACTGAGGTAAAGTTTACTTTAAACAAATCATGAAAGCTAAGCCGAACTAAGCATTTAAAAAAAAGGCTGAACAACAGAACATGATGGCATGAAAGAAATTTGCATAACATCTGTCATAAAGGGGTGGGTTGATCGAAACATCAAACAAAGACACTAATGGCGGTTTAGTTGACTCATCCCAGCTCAGTGGAAAAGCTCTTATTTCTAGGGCACATCAGCTTCAAGGAACATCAAGATGCGAAATGTTTATACCCTTCTCATTGACGCGTGGGCGTCCTGCTGGGTGTTCGAGCCGCAACAAATCTCATGTTATAGTTTGCTGCTGAATGATTTTTCTCCGAGCCCAGATATAATGCTTTAAGGGCGTCAGTGGAACTCTTGATGATTGTGGCGCGAGCCATGTGTAATCATTACGAACAAACGCCTGCTCCTCTCCATGGGAGTCATATGGTCAGAGTTTTTCAGATTTGAAAGGGCAACTCGGGCCTTTGCTTTGCCACAGGCTTCAGGCTTGGGGTTCAAGGTGAACCGTGATCATTAATCACGCGACGGTGTGAGGAGCCGACCCCGTTGTTGGTTAATGAATCATCGTTGGTGTCGGCGACTTTAAACGCAGAAAGCCTACAGTAGAAAATCGTTGACCCTTCAATTTGTCGCCGGACTATTTCTAGTTATTTCACCGGGCGGCAAATCAATGCCATGTTATTGCGATGCGTTTGTTATTGTCGATCTTGATATAGGACCGAATTTTCTAGACTACACCCAAATTACACCCTGAGTGACAGCTCCGGCTTGCAATAAAATAAGAAGTTGCATGATATAAATAAATAATATACCGACGTTCAGAAAATCGAAGACTTCTATGATATTAATTCAGGCATGAGCCGGTGCGTCGAGGGACGACGTCGGTGATTTACTCTTGCTGGCACTGGGCTCGCCTAAAAGCACTAAGAAAAAGGACAGAACACGGTTCAATTCACCCAGGCCCGGTTTCATCCATATCGGCTTCAGGAAAATAAATTTCAGCGCCGGTGGAGTTTACTGTATGCTCAGCACTTTAAAGCAAATGCTAACGTATAAGTTTTTCTTTGCGGAAAAAAAAAACCCTACTGCCACTCTTTACACTCTCTTACCTTTAAATATTTTTCCGGCAAGTAAGAGCCAGCTGTTAGGAGCCGGAGACTACAATTTAAAAAGCGTTGGATTAGCTAATAATAACTAGAAGACGTACTTTATGGAAAACTGTGCAGATGGTCTCTATCACTGCCACCAGTACGGGTCCTTTTTCTTTCTTTTTCTATTTTTTTTTTTTTTAAAGCTGGGAACCTGACTGTGCGATTGCTTGATATCTGGCTGGCCAGATCTTAAAAAGCGTTAGCTAGGGATCTCAAAAGACATTACCTTCCTGCTGCTAATGCTTTCCTACAGTCCCCCCATTACTGCCCTAGAAAATCACAACCACTTCTACTAACACCCTTGCCTGTGCCTCAATTTGCATACCATTCCACTTATGCTAGTGAAAAAAGGGGGAGAGGAGAAGAAAAAAAAAAATAGAGACGCATAACTTACCAAGGAACAAGCAGGATTATATGTTTCGAAATGAAAATACAGAAAACACATCTACGAGGAGAGCTGAAGTGATAATTTATTCCGTCAGTTAGCGGGAAAGGATGAACTCTATGTGAGAAACGAGAGGCATTTCAAAACAAAACAGCCAATATGCACGAACGCATGCCACCTTCACAATGCAGGCTTTGCAGCCGCGTAAATTATGAATGATAGGAAATGACCTTTAGAAGGCTGTCAATATGGATCGCGCTGAATCCTGGTAGTTGAGTGGAAGCCGCTTCTTCAGTAGCACGCTGCTAAAAAGGGCATCTGGATAGAAAACACTAATTAATTGTTTGACTTCTTCGAAGTGGATGTGTTTCAGGGGTCTAGAGCTGGAAAAGGAAGAGGTACAAGTGGCTCTTTTTTTTTTGTAGCTCAATTTACTAGGTTTGGCTCATGGCCTCCTGGGCAACACTTTTAATTGGAACGCTAACACGTATCTGTACAGAGGCGTGAACTCGCCGCACTCACTCCTGTTTATAGATTTAACAGGAGCGTGAGAATAAACATAGGTGCTACGCTTTTTTAAATAAAAAGTAATGTTTATTTATTGCTAGCTCGCTACTGCACAGAATACCAAACTAAAAAATACTCGCAATGCATTAATACGAAACATAAATATCAGAGAAACACTTTTTTTTTTTTGAGGTTTATTCTGACAGCCATGGCCTGTAAGCCCCGCCCCTTTCCTGCACCATCTTACATGCTCTCAAGACTTATTTAGTGCCCTGGCTTTCAGTCCAGGTAAATCTAGAACGTTTTGAGTTCATTAATGTGAACCAAAATCTAGCAGTTTGTTTGACTTAGCTAACATCAGACAAGAATATAGTTAATGACGGTCCTAATCCGACCTCAAGAAACCAAAAGATGAAACTACAATGAAGTGGAGGAAATCTGGCTTGCTTGCTCAGCCCATTCTAAAATCAGGCTAAAATTAAAACCAAGCAACCAAGACTAAAACTAAACAGAAAATCCCTGTCAAAATGAACACTGCTGTGGCTAATATACGCTCGCTAGCTAGCTAACTAGAGCTAGCATCTCTGACAACACTGTGCTAACCTTTAGTAAGTCATAGGTGTGCGCGTGTTCACTCGGATAACCTTACTAAGTGTTTGAGCCGCCGAAGAAACTTTATTTAGCCAATGGTATTTAAAAAAAAAGATTGAAAAGTGAATTGCAAAGTGCTTCTGTAAAGTATTCTGTATGATGGCATATTTTACAGAGACCTGAAACATGAGAAATTAATGTGTTTCAAATGGGTTTTCAAAGCTTTAGAAGAATATTGTGGAAAGCTGAGTTTGGGCAAATAAGACAAAATATTATCGATCAGATTTAATACTCAATCCATATCATATCACCACCCAAATACTTTCAGCAAAACTATAAATACGTTGCCGCTGGATGTAGGCGTACATTTTAAGCCCTACTTTATGCCTTGGCGTGGCAATGGATGCCCTTATTTGGGCATGAAAGTTAGAATGTTGCTCCGTAACGTGAGCCGTATACCGATAAAACCGTACTGACAAAAGCTGATCTCTGGAGTGGAACGTCACGCTGGGATTCTCGCGGGGCTCGGAAATTTGAGCGCTAGGTCTGGTCAGATGACTCAACTTTGGTACAATCCAGCCCCCATTGCAAATCAATCAGCCAGTGCTCTCAGGTAGCCTCCACACAATAGTCTCTCCGTGGGTGAGCCTGCGTGTCTTATACAGCATGACATCTCTCTGCTCCAAACACTGTTATGTTTACAGCCATTCTGATTAAATAACATAAGCGACAGATATCTGGTGAGATGAGTAGCATCAGACGCCTAGTATCTTTCTCACTTTGTTGCTCACTTCCTGCCTTTATTGCTAAAACATTCCGTCCTCTCTCTCTCTCTCTCTCTGTAATAAGCTAAGGTTACTGTGGCAGTATGGTGAATGAACAAGAGGAGAAGGGACAATAAAAGGGGAAGCAATTTGATTATCGCGCTTCAATCAAATGCAATTAGAGGAGGTCATCCAGAACACTCACCCGGCAATCTAAAGAAACCACCTCCCCTCCTCCTCCTCCTCCTCCACACACACACACACACACACACACACACACACAAACTCCCACTAACTCGAACACACTTTATCACGGACGCACATCTCTGCGGCCGCGCACCGTAGACAGGAATAGAACTGAACCACTGATGAAGACGTTCCAGGATTAGATGCTGCTCTGGGCGAGTCCTCGTATCAATTAATCACCAATTAATAGACACGGGGAAGGGAGGGGAAAAAAAAGCTTGTGATACACTTCTGCTTAATTAATACACAGTTTGCAATTTGCGCAGCTTAATTAATCAATTTCTGAGTAACACCGTAAATGGAAAACAGGAAAGCATGTGTCTTTAATGCGGTGGACAGTGAGGATGGGGAATACCGACCCTGTGTGTGTGTGTGCGTGCGCATGCTTGGAGCAATTTGGTTTTAATCCAATTATGCAATTATGGTAAGATGAGAGAGAGAGAGAGAGAGAGAGACAGCGAGAGAGAGATAAACAAGTAACTATAGCAAGGTCTTATGGCCATTGTAGACAGTTTGTAATTTAATAATTACGTAACACTATTTTGGTGTACGTTAGCCTCGCCTTAGGAATAGTGATGGAAAATGAGTAGAGGTTTTATATCAAGATGAATGTCACTCATAATCCTATCTTTTTATATTTTTTTTGTACTAGGGCATGCTGGTATGAAGATTTAAGAATGAACTACAAAAGTCCAGCATGGCTCAAGTCTACACACCTTGGCTAATTTCTGAATGTTTTGCTTATGGTGCTAGAAGACAAAAAAAAATTGCTTTTTAGCAGCTCAGATTGTCAATCTGTTTTTTTTTGTCCAGAGCAAAGACCTGGCTAGGGGAATGAGATGATGAATTCATGCTGGTCTTGCACTTTGGTTGGTTTCACTTCATGGATTTGTCCAGAGTCCACTAAATGAATGCTGTAGGGTACACCCTAATTGGAGTGGATCATGGAGAGAGAGAGAGCGAGAGAGAGAGACTCTGCTGAGGAGCGTTGCTTATTTATGTGCAGCAGAGCCTCCAGCCTGCTTGCTCTCTGTCTCTGCCTGAATTACTGCCTAATAAACATGGCCCAAGCAGTGAACATGGACACACACATGGACAGGATGAACTCTCCGTGCTTTGGGCTTGATGACTACAGGCTGCATGCTTTACTGACTGCTCAAGTGGACAGTTTGAGCCTTTTCCTTCTCACGGCGGCTGAATAAATCTTCAGCTCTGTGGAAGAGGTAAATCCTCTGTCAGCATGGTATTCAATCTGAAAACCTTTGTGATGCTGAAGATTTATCACGTAATATAAGCATTGACTAAGGGAAGATCAAACAAACATACAGTATATATAAAATGTATGAGTGAAAAAAAAAGAAGGAAATATGTTAATTAAGCACTGTTCAGTCCAGAAGAATCTACTACTGAATCTGTTCTAAGAAGGAAACGGATGGAGAGAGGACAAAGGATCGGAAAGGCGTGAAATGGGAAAGTGTGGGAAAAGAAGGAAAGTAGATGAGTGAAAAGATGTGCTAAAGCCCTGTCTGCTGTCTGAGCTGCCGTAGCCAACGCCAGCCTCAAGGCCTCCCCAGATAATGTATTCCAGCAATGACGAGAATACGGTTGCTACAAGCAGCCACACACACACACACACACACACACACACGCTACACTGCCCCCTGCTTGCTGCAAGCCAGAGCTATAAGACTCCACTTTAAACCACGCAGCAATAATGCAACATAATGCATTATGGACCACTTTGCTTGCAATATGATGGCTATACTGCTCTCTCATTGCCTCGTAACAACAGTGGATTCTCCATTTCAAAGCCCAGGCCCTTTTAAAAAACCAGTTCAGATGCCTGAACATCGAAGTCAAAAGTAGTAACGCCCACTCCAGGACAAGGGAGCGAGCTCGCCATTGTTCACCAGTGATCTTAACAATGTACACTGGGATCAGGTATCGCAAATACACCCCCCCCACACACACACAGATTGAGACAACAGTGCTCTGCTGAACATGTGAGTAAGTCCCACAGCTAAAATAGCAAATTTCAGCCATTTTCCAACTATTCCCATGCACCATTAAATGACTACTGTCATAAAAATAAGAAGCATATGGGCCTCTTTAATTGGCCAATTTCTCTTGCCAGTGCATTCAGACTTTTTTTTTTTCCCCTTCCTGAATCTCAATGAAACACACACAAGTCACACATCGAGGCAGACATCAATGGTATACTACTCCACTGTCTCAACCCAGATAGCAGAAGATTCCTTCTGTTCTATTGATTAATTGTAGTGTTATATTTGATTTATAGCTTTTTACAGGCCATTTATTCTAACTGCCAACACACATACATTGTGTTTTTTGGTTCTGGGTTCTCCTTTGATGGATAAAGCTCTGGTATAACCGTCTTAAATGCAACTCAGCAGGCCCTTGGATGGATGCTCACAACCTCTTTTAGGCACGAGTGCAAATAATTCTCGCATGGAACATGCGCCTTTGTATCTGTCAGTGGAGTTCAAGGAATTGTTCAAACGAATGTCACTAGTCATTTGTCCTGGCGACACGGAACGGGGAATAATTATTCATATTTAATCAGGCTGAGCACGTAATTTCTCCTGCTGCGCGATAAGTCGCTTTCCATGTTCCATTATGAAAGTTATAAAGAAGCACGCTCCCAGCGCTTCCCCAGCATGGACTAAATGGAGAGGCTAAAGTGGTTTGGCTTATAAAATCATAATGGGCTTGTCTGGTTTGATAAACTGAGAACGGTGCTGGAATACAAGAATGAAGGAGAGAGAGTCAGAGTCAGAGTCAGACATGAGAGAACGGGATTGGTTGGGGGGTGTGAGATGAAAAAGAAAGATTGTAAAGGGTACTGAGGAAGAGAGAAATCTGAGGAAAGGAGGGGGCTTTGAAAGTCACAGCGGCTGCATGCTTTGGAAGATCAGAAGAAGAAGCAAAAGGAGAAAGATTGGGGAAATGAGTAAAAAGAGGACGATCTAATATAATAGCAATAAATAATCCAGACGCAGAGGGCCAGTGAATACTGAAGAATGGAAGAGGTTAGAGGGGAAATGTGCAGGAAGTGGAAATGAAATGTTATGTTATTCATATGTTGGGATCTTGTTGTGGCATTGCCTACCAACTTGTAATTGCTTTGGCAAATCCTGCCTGCAAAGCAGACAGGCCAATGAAACACACAGAACTGAACTGAGAATGAGAGATAGCGGGGGATCCAAAATAAATTATTAATGTTGTTTATATATTGGCACCCGTTCCGTTATACGTTGTCGACCAACTTGTAATTGCTTTGGCAGTGTTGTCTGTAAAGCAATCGTGCCAATAAAGCCTATTAAACAAGAACAAAAGATATATGTGTGGAAAGGGAGGGTGGGTATCGAGATACGAAGCCCAAAGAAGTCAACTAACTTGGGGCACGTTCTCATCCATTCGCCCATTTCAGTAGTTTCAAAGTATATTTGATCATTTATTTTCTAGCTGGTCCGATCCGGTTTCGCGCTGCTCAAATTTCACCGACCTACAAAAAAAATGTTGTCCATTTGATGAGCCATCAGGAATCATGGAAATCAAGCAAGCATGGAGAAGAGCCATTCATCCATTATCTAACCGCTAATCTGTTAAGGGTTGTGGGAAAGCTGGAGCCAATCCCAGTCGACTTCCAGCGAGAGGCAGGGTACACCCTGGTCAGGTCACCAATCTATCGCAGGGCTAACACAGAGACTAACAGCCATTCACACTCCCATTCACACCCATGGGTAATTTAGAGTGGCCAGTTAAGCTAATCTGCATGTTTTTGTACGGTGGGAGGAAACCAGAGCACCCGGAGGATTGAGGCCAGGTTCGACTGCATCCTTCGAACCCGGAACCTTTTTGCTCCGAGGCGACAATGCTAACCACTGGACCACAGTGCCACCCCATGGAGAAAATATATGGTACTAAATAAATACATAAAGGTAACAGTATACAAACAAACAAAGAGCACTCTTTTGCAAAAATGTTTCTAGAATTTTCTTTCATTTTCTTCTTACTTGCTTGTGTGTGTCCCGGAAAGAAAAAAAAATGACCCAAAACACGTAGCAGGTTTGGTTAAATTCCTGCAATCAGTCTTGCAGCAGCGTCAGACTAGTTGTTTTGGTCTGTTCCCAAGCTTCCTGCACTCGGTGCCTATTGCACCAGGGCTCAGTTGGAACAGACTAAATACTGCATATATGGTTGGAGACTCACCCTGCTCAAGAGGTTGAGGCTTGAGCCCAGTTGCCTTCATCTTCAGTGCTTCTTTGGCGGACATGTCGCAGCACGAGCCCTTATTGGTGTCCTGATCGCTGTCAGCCTGGTCACTGTCCCCGTGTCCACTGTCCCTCAGACTCACTCGCTCGGGGTCCTTAAACGTTGAACTACTACATGATGAGAAATTTAAAGAAGAACAAAGTATAGCAGCATACATAAGTGACGTGGGAAGCTGAGGATGGCTGGAAGATGGGTTCTGATTTGAGACGTACACTCGCTGGTGAGGGAAAGGGATGTGGGTCCAGGCACATGTGACAACTGAGCGAGTAATTTAATACGACTTACCTTTGAACAAACTGCTGCCTGCTCCCCATGTAATTGGGCTCGGTGGGGAAGTTGTCGGTCTGTGAAGGAGAAGGGAGAGAAATTTAGGTGTTGCGCGACATCGAAACACATCCTGGTGTGCATGGAGATCTCCCGGTGAATGGGGTTGATTAATTATTCAGAAAAAAAGGGGAAGGATGATGTTAAGCGGGAGAGAAAAAACACGGGGGGGGGGTTGTTAATCCTTACATTTGTACATTTTAATTATGTAACCAATACAGCAATTAAGCATTCAAAACATTGTCTCGCACAACTGTGAACTTGCAGTGACCTAATGGATATAAATAGGAAAGGGAAGAAACAGCAGACAAGAAAAAAGGGCCCAAAGAGGCACACCTGACCACAGAGTACGCCATAGTTGCATCAAGTATTGTATTTATACATGCACACACAAAGGTGTGGTGAATATGTTCTCACAGCACGAGCAAGCCGTGTCCAGGCTTGTCAACTATCAACATTAGCGTCTCTCGGCAGAAAGCAGCCATGAGTAGCAAGAGTGCATTATTCAATAAACTTCAACACTCATCCATCTAGTCAAAGTTGTTCCTTCTCCTCTGTCCTTGCCCATCTTTTCAGCAGCTGACAACACTGGAAAAGCCGATAGCACCTTCTCTTATAGGTCTCAATTACTCAACTCTCTGCGTTACGTCAATGTTGCCACAACGTGTTTGCTTTGCAGCCCCGAGTCAATATGGAGTGGAGAGGAAGAAGAAGGCGGCATAAGCTGTGGTCCAGACAATATTGACATGGCTGAATACGAGCCTGAACGAAGACTAATGCACTGGGCCCGTGGCTCCATCTTGCATCACACGATTTCACCTGGTTCTGACTTGCGCGCGGTTTGGCTTCATGTACTTAGCGGCAATACGATGGCTTTGAGATATGAATATCTCTAGATTTAGCTGCTTTTACCCAAAGTGAACCCTTGAACCTCTGAGAATGCAGTCCAAGCATATAGCCAAGCTCATGGCTAAGCAACAGCAAGAGCATCTCAATAACAGTCCTGCGATTCACATGCCCTGTATGTCCATCCATCCATTATCTATACCGCTTTATCCGTCTGGGTCGTGGGGAAGCTGGAGCCAATCCCAGCATCTTCGGGC
>JAQMYM010000007.1:3097027-3129181 GCA_030014255.1 Parauchenoglanis ngamensis
AGAAAGGCACCCTGGGTGACCCGGGGATCAAACCCAGGACCTTCTTGCTGTGAGGCGACAGTGCTAACCACCGTGCCGCCCATTTTAAAAAATATTGTCTGCTAAAATATTCACTTCTAACAAACAAGAATGCATCTGCATTATAATACACACGTGTTATTCTTAACGGAGTGTTGAGCCAAGACGTTTTCATTCAGAAACAGGGAAAATGGAACAGGACAGATTAGATCATGATCTGGGAACTGCTTCACTTGCTTGCAGAATAGAAAACAGCACAGCAAACAAATCTGGACCCAGAGCTAACCCCAGGGCATTTAAAGTAGTAGTAAAATACATCTCGAAATTCAAATAAACGATTAGAAAAGGTAAAAAAAAACAGGCATATCTTATTTGATGCTGAAATGTGTAGCAGGGCTTTGTTTCTCTCCATGAGTGTCAACTAATAAGCAGGAGTCCGAGAGTCAGTTTCAGTGGTAATGCACGCACCAAAACGCACCGCTGACCATACTTTACTGAAAATAAAGAGGAGCAAACATTCACTTAATGACTGGCTATGCAAGAAAACACCTTTATTGGACATATAAAGCATCTGGTCAGGGTGAACGTATGTTGTATAATCATTGTTCCATAGCAAAAAGACAGAGAAATCATTGAAAGCCCAATATTGCTTTAATATATTCTTTATATACTGCCAGTATAGTTCTGGCCTCAACTGTATATGCTTTGTTTGTGACCTTCGTAGGATATAAAACAATGGTGCCTCATGGATATTATAGACATTAACTGCTTATATATATATATATATATATATATTTTATTTTTTTTTACCATGCTTTGACCATAAAACTTTCCCTCTGAAGGCTTTTTCTTTGTCCATGTGCTCAGCTTTAAGCTTTAGTAGATTTTGGAGCAGGGGCTTCTTTCTTGGATGGCAGCCTCGTCCATTGCGATGTAGAAGCTCGCTTGACCGTAGACAGTGTTCCAGCAGCCTCCAGTTTACGGCAGGCCTGTGCCTTGATTGTTCCTGGGTTATTCCTGACCATCTGAACCAATTTCCTCTCAGCTTTTTTTTTTTAAAACTGCTTAAATTAATGAAATTGTGGGAATCTAAAATCCAGCAGAAATGCAGACTACAACTGAGGATTTTTGCTCCAGTAGAGACGAGTCAGTTTTGGGATGATTGCGTTTGATTCCACGGTGTGCACTATTTTTAGCTCCAACCATATGTCCTGGCTCAATTGTTCAAGACGCGTAACCAAATTCAGCATGGGTGCATAAGTACGGCATGGCTCACTTGGCAGTGGAAAGGAAATAGTGACATAGTCAAGAGTTATGGGTAATTTGCCATAAATTGTAAACACTATAATAAAACTTGATTAAAAGCATCAGCTAACCATCAGCGCACTAAAGCAAGTGTCATTAAAAACAACAAAATTGCAAGTCCACATTCCTTAGAAAAAGAAAATCATAATTTCATGACATGATTGCACAGTGTATTACTGCTGAAGTTGTTTTGTTTGCAACATAAAACGCTGGACAAACTTTGCCTTGTTTTTGACGCTTAACCTAAAATAGGGAATAATGTGCCATAATAATGTATGTCAGTGTTTAGACATTATACATGCCACGAATAATTATACTAGGTTATAGGTAATTACTTACCAGTTAGTTAAGTAGAAGCACAAGATGCTGACCATGTCTTTTCTCATTTCCTTCTTCTTTTTAATTACAAATACAGACTCCAGGAATTTTTTCACTGGCCATGTTTGTGTGTTCGAAAGTGATTTTTCACAAAAGACTTTCCATCTTCATCAGCCTAGGTTATTTTGACGATGGTGTGGTGTGTCAGGGCGGTTAGAGCAGGGAAAACCTGCGCAGAGTAGAAGGAACTCAAAACTGGAATAAAGAACCACTGTTTCTGTCAACTCTCCATGGCCTGCTACACTGCGGATGTAGACGTGTACGAGAATGTGTGTCTGCTCAAACTGCAATTCCAGAACGCCACAGCGTCACAGAAAAAAGGAGTTGTTGGAGAACACATTAGTCGTGTTTTGGAATGAACCAGCAACACCCAGAAGACACAAGTGCACATGATTTCCAGCTATAAAGCCACTTTACCTTCTCTTAATAGATACAGCAGAATTCCTTCTCAAATGAGAAACCTGGAGACCAAGCAAACCTCAGATCCTCACAAATTGTCCTTTTACGCTTCAGTATTTAATTTTCGTTCTGTGGTTTTTTTTTTGGTTTTTTTTTCCCCTGATGGACTGGTCCTCTTGTTTAACAGCACTGAAAAGAAAAAAAAAAAACAGCAGCGGAGCTGAATTTGACCTCTGTGGTTTCTACAGTCTGTTTGTTATGAACACATTTGCTCCTGTGTAGACAGAAAACGGTCACTGTTCTCATGATTATTCAAGAAATGGTGGGAAAAAGAAAGCGCGAGGGAGAGAGAGAGAGAAAAAAACAACATGTATATGCGAACGTCCTGTCTTCTTCTCCGGTGTATCGAGAGTGGCACAGCCTTTTTTGCCGATCGATTGGAGAGAATGCACAAAGTTCACGTCGATGACAGGATAATCTCATCATCAGGTATCTGGCTTGGGTCGTGACTTGAACCATTGCACCGCTGATTTAAAATGACAAGAATGAACTGTGTGTGTGGGGAGAGAGAGAGAAAGAGGGAGGGAGAGATACTGATGCTGTATTTATCAGCTAGGGAAACAATTCTCTGACTAGACGAAATGAGTTACAAACTCCTCCCTCTCTATATCAATCATAGTGCCCCAGTCTGTAGATGGATCTAACTTTGAAAAGGCGCCAGTGATCCCTCGCTTAAAAGACATTAAGTGCCAGTATGGAAGTCTATTAACATTGTGCAAGCATTCCTCAGGAGATGGAAAGGAAGAAAGAGTTTGTTTTCTCTTCCAGAAAGAAATAAAAGCAAATATTGATTTGGAAAATACCACTTTCATTCATTCATCTACAGTAAGCGCTTTATCCTCATCAATGATGTGGTAGATCCAGGGCCTATACCGGGAACACCGGGCATGAGGTAGAATACACCCTGGGTGGGACGCCAGCCCATTGCGGTGCCAAACACCCACAAACATTCACAGCGTAACCAAATTTAATGGGAGAAGACTGGAGGAAACTCCCACTTACTCCCTATCCACCAACATGAACTAGGCGCTAGCTCTGGGCTGGTGCTTGTGCCAGGTGGAGTTGGTTTAACTTGCGAACATTCTATTAACCAGTTTGCTTTTCCACAGGCCAGAGAGCCACAATGGACCCACGTATACGTCTCCGCTTTCCCAGCCACACTAGCGCTGCTAGCACCAAGCACAAGTAGAATGGCGGACTACATTGTCTCTTCTTTGGATTAGCCAGACTAGAAGCTACACTAGCTCTGTATTTCAAAAAAATGGAGGTCACAAAGTTTTAGTTGTTCTCGTCAGCCACAGCAATCGTTCCCCAGCCCCTGACGTAGGTGATTCTTGGTTCTAGACCGGCAAAGTGTTGATGCCTTTATGCCCAAAGGAATTGTTCAAGATTAGGCATCGGCTTGAACCAACCCTCAAACTGCCTTGGCGGAAGAGAGGTAAGAGACATGTGAAGCGCATGTGAAACTCTGCGCAATTGGTAACCAGCAAGCTCGAACACTGAAACGCTTCTAGAAGTGTCCTATAGTCGTTTCAACTGTTTCTCTTAACTATAACTATTTCATTGGCAGTACTTCCATGTTTGAGCAGCATTCTTACAAAAAAAAAACCCCAAAAAAACCATTCAAAACACGACTCCTGTACTTTACTTCAACAACTCGAATACCTGTTTTCATTCGTTGTTCCTTTTTACATGACTTAGGATTGCCCTCTGTAAACCCCAGGTGGTATTCGAGGCTGTGCTTTAACTGTTCCTGCCGCTCTGGAGTTCTTATGACAACAAAGTGCCTTTTATTTACGATGGGACCCGAGCAAGCGGCAGAAGAGGAGGTGGAACAAGAGTTAGCATAAACAGATAAGACTGTGTTCGAAACACAAGTGCTGACAAGCCCGATGTGTGTAACAGACAAGGCCACAGTCACTGGGTTCATATTACCCCCATGTCCTGCAATCAGCAATTTAAGAAGACTGGGAGAGGAATGAGTGCACAGTGCACCTCGGTGGAAAGGCAAACCGCGTTCCAAATTTGGACTGGGCATTGATTTAACCGCAGCGACCTGAGAAACCTCTCACTCGAGTGATGGCGCTATGAGAAGAGGTCAACTGCTCGGGATGAACCACCGTGCCGTAATTACCCACTGACAAAATCCCCTCATAGTCCCATATCAGCATTGTGATCAAAGGTGACCAGAAATGCAATCTTTACTCAACTGCCCCATTGACGTACATCATTTTCAAGATTGGATGTGAGGAATGTGTTTAGTATTATCATACCAACATTTAACACATTAGCAATATGGAGTCGATTTCTGCGGAAGGTAATTGTGCCTAAACGTAATTACGAGACCGTAACCGATCCATAATCGGATTAATAAAAATGCAGCCATCATTGCAAGCACCCTGCTCAATTATTCTCAGATATTACAACTATAAATCCTAATAAATCTTCACAATGTCCGTACTGTGACTGCGTACGTCATCTATACAATTTCCATACATCATTTGCACATTCGTGATGATCACAACACTAGCTAGGCAATATTTCACGCTATCCTTCAAGAGGGATGTCTTTTGTAGAGTGTAATTTCTCTGGATGTCTCAAGAGGAACTGTCACAACTGTCAAAACTCTTGTAAGCTATAAACCTATAAAGTAAGATGGAAGCTTTTGAACTGTATATGTGAATAATGATTCATGAGTTTGCGTTATAAAATTATAGGTCTGCAAAACCGTCGGAGAATTTGCTATTCACGGAAATCCAGTTTCGGCAAATTGATTTCACATACTATTCCCCTTGACAAGAAATGAACTCCATGAAGGAGCCTGTTTGTGACAGCAGGTTTCAAAGCACGTCTGGCCAAAAATCATGGCCAGTGGTTCCTCAAATAAACACTTTATTATAGTTAAAAGAGAGATAAAAGTGAAGAACAGGACCATTTTGCAAGTCAAATGAGTGCGGCGTGAAAACGCACATCTCACTGTTGGCTCCACACAAGAAAGACCTTCATTCCCCAGCACAGGAACTTACCTGAGGGCACGCAAAGAAGAGACAACATTGGGTTTGGGCGACTGCCAGCACTGGGGGGAAAAAAAGCAATTTCCACTTGATTTGATATTGAAATAAAACACTAACTGTCCTAACGTTCTTTAATGCTGTCACTAAAGTTCATCCTCTGTCTTATTAGGCTTATAGAATATTAATGAGCATGATGCTCACATCTTAGCAAACAGGACATTTGAGGCAAGCGAATCTAAAATTGAACCAAACAAACAGAACTCTAGAGTGGATCCTGCCACTTAGACAATTAAGCTCAAGGAGGCCCATGAGAAGCATCCCAAGGACCCTTGAGGGTTCGGAATGCCCCGCTGGGTCGCCAGCATAATTTGGAAATAATAAAGAAGCGGGATGGTACTTCAAAACACAGCTGGTGATTGAACAATCTTGTGTGTTCCCACCCAGGCAGTGGAGGCTCAGCAGCATCCTGCCTCTATTCATTCCCTCAAGGCAAAGTGCGCCACAAAACCCAGCTTTGTGTGTGTTTTTGGGGTCACAGCATGGAGTGAACAAATTGTTCATCTCTGACTGCGGACACTTTCAAAGGCTTTTTGCAAGCTGAAATGAAAAATCCAACCTGAACGAATTAACATGTGATCTTCAGTGGCATCAAAGATTTGTTTGTAATCAAAGTCGGAGTCTATGTTCTTTCATCAGCATGGTGTTTTTTTTCCCTATATTACGCACAATGTTTCAGCTTGGGCTGGGATTTATGTTTCACATTAATACAACACTGAAAAATACGGAGAGAGAAAAGAGGGACTTGGCTTTTTGCTTTTTAAACCTGACCGTTATCAATTTATGTAACAGATCGTTGATCATTTTTCCCTTATTAAATGTCCTTTTTTAGGCAATCAGGTGACGAACCAAAGTCACGTGGCAATGGGATGGACCTGAAAGACAAAGCACACCCACCCGTACTCCATTACAGACCCACATACAGCACTAATCGCTCTAGCAATGTCCTCCAGTGACTTCAGAGCACCAGCCAACTGCGAACTTCTAACTACCGTTGATACCGTTTGGATTTTATCGATTCTCATGCTGATTCCGATTCTACTTATCGATTCCAATTCTTCTCAATTCCGAAAGAGGTCAAATATTTAGATAACGAAACATAACTTGTGACTGTTTCCAAGTTTACGTAAAGCATGCTGAATGCATTAGCGCATTAAAAAAAAAGATGGTTTTATCCGAAGAGCATTGAATATATGTGCAGCTACAGAAAAAAAAAAAATCACGAGATCATTTTAAATGGTGACCTTAAACACTTTATCGTTTTAGGTTAAAAACTTTTCAAATCAAATACCTTTATTTTAAAATCCTGTTTGGAGGTGCGGCTAGCGAGCCACAGGGAGTTTTATTTTGAAATCCCATGGTGAGAGAGCTATAGGGACTTTTGTTCTAAAATCATCTTGGAGCCACTGCAAATTAGCCACCATGAGCGATTTTCCCGTTTTCGTGCTGCATACTTTTGGATAGCTTGCAGATATGTAACCTTCGTTAATTTGACAAAATATTTTTTTAATAAAGGCTCAACACAGAACCTATAAGCAGAACTGAAATTCAAATTTATTTATTTATTTATATATTTTTTTACGAGTAGCTAGTATTTTGGATTTGGTTCTAATTTGGACCCGGGTTTCGGCTCTCAAATCTACTTTTCTCGAAGGAACAGTAAAATTAAACACATTCATACCAGAATCTCCAAAAATATTTCCATATAAGCATACTTAATATTTCAAGGTGGCATTTTCCTTTTAAATATTCGTTAAACGTGAATCGCAATTACAATCGGTATCTGAAAAGCACTAATTTGAGTTGACGGTTCAGTCGTGTTTTCCGTCGTCCCGACACCTTAAATTAAATTTTCTAATTCTGTTGCATGAACACTTGTAATGAGGCCCGAGAGTCAATAGTTGGGATTTCCAACAAAGCAAAGATATAATGTTTGTTTGAGAATTTAAAAGCTACACTGCAAAAACAAAAAGACATCTTCACAAATGATAATATCTTGAATATAGTCGAATTTATAAATTAAATTTGACTATTTCTACTCATTTTAAGGTTGAAATGTTTTGCTTTTGTTTTGCAAAATTTATACATTTATTTTTAGAAACAAGCAAAATTACCTGCCAGTAGAAGCAGAAAGTGTAAAGCTTGAAACCTTTACACTTGAAGAGAGGGTTTCACTGTAAGCAACATGCTCTACAGAAAGCATTCTTACAGAAAGAGCATCTAAAGTACGGTGTCGTCATCGTCGCCCTCCTCGGTTAAACAAATATAAACTCAAACCAGAGTATTGCACGTCTAATGATGATGCCTTTCAGCACTGGGCATGGATACCATTAGAGGTTAAGGTTATAGTGCGCACAGCGGAGGAGCCCGAGCAAATATTGACGGGGGACTAACAGCGGCTTGCTTCTCCAAACACCTGCGTTGTACGAGGAGAGAAGAAAACCACTGTTTACTGTAAGATCGATGGAAGAACACAAAACCTCAAAAGCCTGTGAAAAAACAAGCCGGCTGCTTGAGAGCAATTTTAAGCCTGGAGATGAAAAGCAGGATGGCGAGCGCCGCGTCGTAAATCCTGTGTCGCGCTTGCTTGACGTGTCCAAGAGTTGCGATAAAAGTGTACGAAAACAATGGCGTCTGGAAACCAAAACCACAAGAGCTTGAGAAGTCTTGACCAGGCAAATTAGGTCCTTTTGTATTTCCTGCTTCCAGGGTCAGGCTTTGTGGTCTTGCATCACGCTGGTACATCTCTCTCCAGTTTACAGCCTACAGTAATAGCTTCTGTTGTCTGCATAAGTAATTAAATCACCTAACCACGCAACACTGGGAAAGCAATATCTCTTTATTCTTCATGAGGGAGGTCTTGCAGACCTCGAGACACATGCATACACAAATGCATTACAGGACATAGACATCCTACAATGCAATTATAACACATGGCCTTTTTGTAGCAAGTCGTAGAGATGATGCTCAGACTCGAAGTCAAAGTTATGTTTCCCTCCACTCTCGATAGACCATTCATTCATTCATTCATTCATTCATTCATTCATTCAACGAATCCTTCCATCTACCGCAGACCCTTGGACACACTGGCCAGCTTCTGATTGATTCCATCATTTGAGCCAAAGACGAGGAAAGACGCGCGTATCAGGTTATGAGTTAATAATAACCTGCCGATTTGCAGCGAACCCTGGCAGACTGGCATTAGATTATGGCGCTATACAACTCACTAAATAATTCAGCGGCGTGACTTAGATTTCCAGAATTGGCATACATAATACATGTGGCTCGACAAATGTCCTGTGCATGAAGCACACAGACATGCGCTTTTTGTAGCGCGCTAATTAATCGCGTGAATGTGCGGTGAAAGTGCCGAGATTTTTTTTTCCTCTTCCCCCTAGCCTCCTGCTACATTTTTCTCCACTCACACGAAGAAAAAGAAGCGGGAAGCAGCAAAGAAAGGAAGGAGAGAAGGAGAAAAAAATTAGGATGGATTGGATTTTCATCTGTTATAAAAAAAAAAAACTAGGCTAATCTCATACCATCTCGAATTTGTATCTAAATCAGCGCTTGAGTCACAGTTTCAGCGTGCGACATAAATAAATGGGGTATGAAAGCATGAGGGAGCGTGTGTGGTTAATCAAAAGAGGAATTAGAAAAGCTTATATACGAATGAAGGGAGACACACACGCACGCGCCCGCACACACCTCTTCCTGTTGTGCTCACAGACCATGTAATGAAGGATTTCAAAGTATCCTGACACCCAGCACTCGTGTCTGATTGGTTAAATCTGCTGATTTATTAATGAGGGAGTAAATATATCCAGGGATCAGCGTGCATAGTTTTACATGTATGCTGTATTCTCTCTCTCTCTCACACACACACGAATACATACAGTGTTAACAAGGTGGCAAATAAAACCCTCGGATCAGAAGAAAAATTCCAAAAAAAAAAAAAAGCAAAAAGAGTGGGTTTAAAGCACAGTCTAATGCCTACAGTGCATATCATGCAGATGCTCAGATGCACTTCACTCGTAGCCTGCAAAACGCATTGATCTCGCATGTGTGTATCAAAAACCTGACATCAATAATTTACTCTAGCACAGCATCTGGATATAACAACAATACACCCAGGACAGGACAATGAGGCTGTTTAATGCACGGACAAATGGAGGAGATGGAAGGCACAGAGACCAACACACACAGACACAGAGAGCAAGAGACAGAAGCCCCTTTCACATACAGAACCTGTTAATGTATCAGGTAACATCAACACTGGCTAAAGAACAAATTTTCATTCCTACTCGGACTTTCATAACGGTAATCAGCTTTGTCCGCCGCTTCTGGACATTCTGACGATGTTTTCTTTCCTTGTTATTTTGAATTTGCCGCATGTATAACAATGAAGCAGTATAAGTGGAGAGCTTAGAATATACCCAGCAAGACAGAGCAACTTAATCATCTCTATGGGAGCAAACGCGGAACAGTTCCAGTCTAAAAAGCGGGAGTGCCGAATTACGTCAAAAACGACCTCCTCGTTGGCTTGAATGGAGCACTGGATCGTTCTGCTCTGCATACAGGGAGATCAGTCCCCACTCCCCGTTCTTAAATGCAGAAATGGTTGTATGTTTACAGCTTTTGTTATGCCTCTCCGGTACAAGTATTCAGATTCAGTAACTCCATTACAACATCGCTGCATCATCATTTACGTCACTGCCAAGCAAGGTCACGACCGGTCACAACACGTTAATTTGACGGGTCAGACATCCACCAGAGCCATGGCAAAAGATTATCGTTAAAGTTACTAGGTCACCAGGGGAAAGATTAACGTTTGGATTTTAGCTCCCATTTCTTCACGACAGCATAGTAGTGGTAAATAAATGGTTTTCATTGTATGAATAGGGCGAGAGAGAACGAGAGAGAGAGAGATACAAGGACAAGGGGTGAATACTATGGCGCGACATCACAATTGCAGCATGGTAAAACATTAAAGGTCCAATCATCGATCCTTATACAATACACTTTTAGTCAAATTCAGCTAATATCCCCTCACGGTTCTCTATGTGTGCTTAAAAAAAATCGGATGCTCGTACGCAACACTGACTCTGTAAACAGGGAAACAAAGAAAGTGGATCGGACCGAGACACATGACATTATTCCAGCCAATCAGTAACAGGGAAGGGGAGGGGGGGTGTCATTGCTATTGTTCTCATCTTGGAAAAGTGTGTACATGAAATTGGGGGGGCGGAGCTTCTGAAGGAGCACTTAAGGGAGTGTTTGTTTGGCGGCTGTTCAAATAATCTTTCCTCGGAATCACGAACTCACCCTTTAATGCAGTAGAAGCACGTTAGACTATTAAGAGACTTCGACTATAATGATGTGTTGAATTCACTGTTAACAAAATACTATTTAAGAAGAGACTATTTCTAAGGAACAGGGAAAAAAAAACCCATAGTTATCATGAGTCGCCATCATTTTCTATCTTCTAATTCCTTTCCTGACCAGGTTTTATTCTCAGATTATATCCGATGCATAAAACCCAGTGCAAGAAACAAACAAACAAACAAACAAACAAACAAGCAATAGGAGACATATTTTTGCTTTGGCTGCTCACTGAAGTGCAGATACAATTTCTATGCTATATCGAGTTGCTGAACAATCTCCAAGCCTGAGTGCGGAAAGTGCTTCTGAAAAATGAGGGGCGCACGGGAAAGGAAAGAGGAGGAGGAGGAGGAGGAGGGAGGTTTACGGGGGGAGAAAAGGCCATAGAATGGTAAGGACAAACAGTTGGCTGTCGTAAGCACATAAAGGAAGCGCTGGGACTGAATCATGCCTGGAACGCACAATGCCCCCTCCTAGGCAAAAAAAAAAAAAAAAAATTTTTTTTTAAATAAATAAATAAAGTGAAAAATCCCCCCTCAGGCATTGCCTTTCTGCAGCTTTTCTCCCCCTCCTGCCTCCAGTCTCGATGCAAGGACATATCTATTAGCATGCATGACTGCACACGCACTCCCTCACTTGTGCACAGAATTATATAGAGAACACACTAACAGACAAACACAGAGCGCGAGAGCGCGCGCACACGAGAGAGAGAGAGAGAGAGAAGCAGAGGGGGCACTTAGTAGACACATATTGAATCTTCAAGCTCTAGCCGTTTGTCAGTGTATCGCTTCTCCCACATGCCACGGAGTACCTGACAGCAAATTTTACTGCCCCATGTGACAAAAAGAAGATCACAACACCCCTAACTCATTCAACAATTACATTAGCTCACAAAGCAAATCTGCTGTAGTCTCTCACTTACCCGAGGAACACTTTATTGATGGACATATTCCTTAAAAAAAAAAAAAAGACACTGAATCATGGGTATCCTTAGAGAATTCTTTCATACATATTAAAAAAGCGTTCAAACTCGAACTTTCCTCGTATTTAAATCCACTAAGTAAATTACTGTTTTTGTGAGCGTCCGTCGTCCTTCAGTGTATTCATTGACGCTTTATTGTAGGACAAACCAGAAAACACCAGAGCCTGGAGCAGGGAAAGCAGATTTGATCAGGATAAGGAGTATCACCTTACATAAGGATTTGTACTTCATAAAGATGATGAAACTGGATTGATTAGCGAATTCCCAGCGAACCATCGACAAAGCAGGTGCTACCTGCTCAATCTTTGTACATGATGAAGAAGTCAATTTAAAACAATAAATAAAACCTTTTACCTGACCAAGTTGCTCCTTCAGCCGTCTCGGAGACTTTCTAGGCAGACTGTCGCCACCTAGAGGAGACTTTAATGGCCAGGTTCCTTCATGTATTGAACACATGGCTCGGCTTACATGCATGTCCATGCTCAGAAGCCGGAATGGGAACTCGGTATGAAACTACTATCTTTCATGTGATACACAAAAACCCATTAAGACTGAGCGAGATTATTCATTTCCATAAGCCGTGCGTTTAAGTCGCATACAAGATGAACCCCAGTCGATAATCCTCTCTTGGCTTTAATTCAAGCTCCGAATAGCACGTGGAAAAGGATCGTTTTCAAGGTAAGGAAGGAAAAAAAAAAAAACAAGACTCTTTTTTTTTTTTTTTTTTTTAAAAAAAGGAAGATGAACCACTTTTAAACAAATTAGTGAAATCCCTTGTTCTTGGCTTGGAGGGATTGCATGGATAATTCTCTTTAACCTTGATTCGTCAGTAAGTAATATGCCTGGGCGCCTGCGGTGCAATTAAGTGCCATTACTCATCCTCCATCCTGTTATCATGGAGCTCCTGCGCTGCCAGGCAAATTACATGACGTTTCAGCTCGCCAAGAGATTCAGCCAGTGGCACCCCTTAAAACACACACACACACACATATTCGTTGCTTATTCCAAACAAGCTCCACTCACGGTGTGGCCAGCTGTTACCAACCACTGGACCTCCTGTTATAAAATATCATTAAAAAGCCTCCAGGCCTGAAGGAAGCTGCATAAGGTGCCCTTGTGCGGCTTTTTTTGAGCTGAGGGAACGTGTGTGTATTTATGCTGCCAGTTCCCAGCACTAATGACAGAAGTGTAGAGTGAACTTCGATCGATTTAAGGGAAGCTTAAAGTTTTTTCCTTCTGACATGTTTCCTATAACAATACTTCTCCGATCTATGACACCCTCCAGCTCCCTCTTTGCCAGGCTCTGATTGTTTTATGGTTTCAGTAACACGATCCCTGCTCTGCCTCCGTCCATCATTTTGGTGTTAAAAAAAAAAAAAAGAAAGCACACAGTTTGATGTATGGAGGAAGCTCAACCATGCGCATCCAGCAGCCGGAATACAAAAAAGTAAAAGTGTGTGTGTGTTTGTGTGTGTGTGTAAGGTTTGAAGCTGTTTTTTTTTTCGTTGTTTTTTTTTTTTTTTTGCAGTGATGGGGTACAAAGCCATGGTTGTTGATGATGAATTGCAGCTCGCTCAGGCATTTACAATTATTCTGCTTATTATTAGTCCCATCATAACTGGTCACGCACATGCTGACCTACAGTCTGAACGCCATACACAATGATAGACTGGAACGCCCACACACGGCTTGCACACAAAAGCCGACACCTCTTTCACAACACGTACATCCAGACTGACACTTTCTAACAGCCACATGGTAAACGCATAGATGCATAAACGCACAAATTAGCAGCTGCTGAAATACCCCCAACATCAAACCTACTCATTTCACTTCCACTTGACATGCTCTGATTAAAACACAACCCCCTTTCAGACACAAGCACACTTCTGTATATGAGGTGAGTGAAAACAAACTTCACCGAGCTTCACACTGAATAGGTTTCGACCTACAGCACCCATAAAAACACTCATCCCTAGAACTCCATGCGAGCACAAAAACTACTCGGAAGCATACGTCAAAGGGAGGAGAAAGGACAGAGCGACAGGTAAATGACTTGTAGCTAGCTGTAATCTCACAAGGCTGCGTGCCTGCACCTGGCCTAGTCGTGTTTAAAATAGGGACTTTAGCCTTGTTTGACATGACAGATTTCGAAATGCCTTTAAACTGGCTTAGCGTTAACAGAGACACAGGGGTTGTCAGTGGCTTAGTCGACGTGCCGCACACAAAGACGCATTAGTAAGGAGTGAAGAAATCCACCAAAGCTCTTTATTTCCCTCTCTGAAAAGCACAAGTCTCCAGTCGAGCTTCTGACGAATATAGTGAAGGTGCACGAGCTATAAGCTGCAGATTTGCAAAATCAGGCGGTAACTGTGATAAAATAAAGTGCATGTTAAAAGTAAAATTAGACAGCCTGGTAAATGAGGACAGACAATATGCTAGAGATTGATGAAAGCTCTATTCATTTGCCAAGACTGGTGGAGTACCCTTCATGAACAAAAGCAGTAAAGCATTAATCTTGTAAGCAATGCAAGACACCAAGCCTGTCCATTTATCAGTGTCTCACTTATACCTACAAGTGCATCTAAACAATACCTCTGTAATAGTATTATGTTATCTGTTCGATTCACCAAACTGCATTACCCGAAACAATATGGGCAAAGCTGGATGTCAAACATGGAGAGAAATGCAGGCTTTGCAGTGCATAAAGGACGGGAGTGAGTAATGTTACAGATCACCACCGTTCCCCCTTTTCTACCTCCCCTTCCCTTCTTCCCCTTTTCCACACCCTTCATGCCAGCTGTTCTGCATACACACACTTAAACAGATAGAGCAAGACAGAGGCAGACAGAGCAAAAGCATGGAGGACAGGATGATCAGGAAAGAAAAAGAACATAAACAACCTTGCGTACCTGAATTATCGACATTCTGTTAACCGGTGTCTCGGTGGTGCTAGTCACAGGCCCCGTGAAACTCGTATGGCAACCCACGTGTCCTTGGGGAACGCTGAGGTTGTTGGTTGTCGGTTTGAGGTACATGACCTCGGACCTGGGCGAGCTCAGAGGAAGGCGTGTCTGGTAATCGAAGTACATTGGTGAGGTGGCCAGCGAGGGGCTGCTCACTACATTCATCACGTTCATGGTGTCACGTTCCTCCACCTCGCTCTGCACCAGCATGATGTCATTCTTGTTGATCTTCTTCTTTTTGCCCTTGCCCAGCTGTGGGTGTGAGTACTCGGCGATGCGGCAGTTGTAGGTGCGGATCTCCTTGTTCTCCCGCTTGCACTTGACGGCGACTGCGATCATGGCTGCCAGCAGCATGACGGAAATGACGCTGAGTGTGACAATCAAAGGGAGCGACACGTCCCAGCCATGCTGCTCAGCGTTGATCCGAGGCTCGCCCTCCGGCAGGGGTCCCGAATATGCCTTCACCACGAGTTTGGCCATGGCGGACAGAGTGGGCTTTCCGTGGTCCGTCACTTTGATGATGAGCTCCACCACAGAAGACACCTCCTCCCATAGTGGCTGAGCTGTCCGCACCTCTCCGGTCACCGAATCGATCTCAAACAGGTGCTCCTCATTGCCGTCCGAAATCTCATAGGTGAGGCGGCCGCTCTCGCCGAAGTCGTTGTCCACTGCTCTCACCGTCGTAATAACGTGGCCTACGCCAACATTCCGCGGGACATGGATCTCTGCGGTGTCATTTTGCAACAGTGGCAGCACAATGACTGGGATGTTGTCGTTGACATCAAGCACACTCACACGTACCGTAGTGTTACTCTCCAGATGGGGATTACCCGAGTCCTTAGCCTGGACCTTGAAATCAAAATACTTGGTCTGCTCATAATTGAAACTCCTTAGGGCATAAATGGCTCCGTCGGTTGGTTTGATGTTGACGTATGTGGTAATGGATTCCTCACTCACGTTAGATGGAAGGAGGGAATAGGAAACAGTGCCATTTTGGCCCAAGTCTGGGTCATGAGCCAGAACTGAGCCAAGGTATTCACCTGGGATGTTGTTTTCAGGCACCTGAAGGAGGTAGACCATCTTTGTGAACCGTGGTGCGTTATCGTTCTCATCCAGAATTTTGACTGTAAAAGACTTTGTGGCGTTCAGTGGAGGGTTTCCACTGTCTTTAGCCATGATCGTAATGTTGTATTCATCCTTCACTTCTCGATCCAGCGGTCTATCTGTCACCACTGTGTAGAAATTGTCAGAGTTCTCTTCAAGTCTGAATGGGACATTACCTAAAATCCTACACTGGAGCTGCCCGTTGCGGCCAGAGTCCTTGTCTGTCACTCTCACCAGAGCAATGACAGTCCCTGGGGGTGCTGCTTCACTAACCGCCCCCTGCCGGACCGCCACAAAGCCTATTGATGGCCAATTGTCATTCTTGTCAAGCACTTTAACAGTGACTTTACAATGGCCGGGAACAGGATTCGGACCTTGATCTTTTGCCTGCACGTCAATTTCTATAATTGGGTTTTCCTCATAGTCGATTTTCCCCTGAATCTTTATGACACCCGTTTTAGGGTCTATTGAGAACAATTCTTTGATTCTATCCGAGCCGTAAAAACTCAAAGAATACGTAACCTGCCCATTACTTCCTTCATCAGGGTCAGTGGCATTTAAATCTATCAATACTGTGCCCGTTGGAGAATTCTCAGGAATTTCCACAACATAAGAGGACTGCTCAAAAACAGGGCTATTATCATTCGAATCAATTACTTTCACATTGATTTGCATTGTACCCGACTTCGGATACTCCCCGCCATCTGTGGCAGTTATAATTAGAGTATGGTGGCTGCGCTCCTCTCTGTCTAAAGACCTTTGGACGACCAGCTCAGGAAATTTAGTTCCATCTCCTCTGGACTTCACATCCAGAGAAAATATGCTGTAATCATCTCGTGTGATTTGATACGTTTTAAGGCCGTTTTCCCGGGTGTCGGGGTCGTAGGCAGCAGCTAGAGGAAAGCGGGTGCCAGGGGCGGCGTTCTCTGAAATATCGATATCGATCTGATCAGAAGGAAAGGTGGGCGCGTTGTCGTTTATGTCCTGTATGTCTACCTTAATCATGAAGATCTCTTTGTCGTTGGCAAACACTTCCATAGAGAGCTGGCACTTGGGATTTCGTTTGCACAGTGTTTCTCTATCAATCCTCTGCTTGATAAAGAGCAGCCCGCTTTCAGGGTCCACGTCTATGAGGTGTGGAGCTGAATTCTCCAGCACCCTGAAGTTGGATTTTTTGCCCTGCTCTCTCAGCTCGAGCCCTGCGTCTTTGGCAATGTTTCCAATCACACCCTGGTTCTTTTCCTCGGAGATCGTAAAGTTCAAGTTTTTCAACGCCAGGGCTTGCGCCCACAAGAGAAGAAAAGACAAAACGGAGAGGTGCATTCCTCTTGACACGAGCGCCATGGCTCCAGATGCGCTTTACGCTTGCGACCTGTTGATCCGTCCAGCGAGCTCGCAATTCACACCGTCGGATCCAAGTCTGCTCATGGTGAAACAATGCCTGGAGACATTGTGCGGTCTTTTCCTCCCTCAAGCGATCTCCTCGACGTTTCCACAAGCAGCGTTGCGGCTCAACATCTAATTGATATTCTGCTGAAAGCCTGCGCGCACTGGATCTCCACCATCCGGCTTTCAAGACCGAGCAGGCTTTCTGTGATTCCTCTCTCCTGCAAAACACATACAAAGAAAAACAAACTGTTTGTAGGAAACGTATTTCTTTCAAATCATGCATTAAGTAGGGGGTAAATTAGTCCTGAATAATTGAGTATTCCACAATCAAACTGCTCTTTTTTGTTTTTTTGGGGCTTTTTTTTTTTTAATGCGGCTTTTTTCCCTCCTCATCCTCCTCACGAAAAGCGCATCTGATGCGTAATACTCCTCATTCTTCAGCGCACTACGTGAACAGCGTGTAAATAATGTAACCTTGAAACGCGTCGGACGCTTTCCAGCTAAGCACAGCTCGGTGTGTTTATTTATCACGCTTTAGCAACGCGCAGGACTGGAATTCCAAAATAAACGCGCACGAGTTGAGATGTAGGATACCAAGACACACCTGAGCTCACACTTCACGTGCATATAGCCTACTACTAATGTTTGTTTTTTTTTTAGTCACAAATAGCTGCTTAACTGGGGCCCCATCTGTACCTGTCCATCTCGAGGCAACACTATGAATACAGATGCGTTAAAAGAAACAACCCCCTCACGCGCGCGCACCATTTCTACTCCATGGTGTAATGTCATTTCCCTTTATTATAAAAGACAAAAAAACAAAAACAAATCTGTTGCATCAGTTGGTGCACAGCAGTGCTGCTCCGGGTTTGACGCGCACGACATTCTCTCTCATCACATCACATCACATCTCACCTCACTGAATAAGAACAGATTAGAAATGCACACTTACCCAGCACACAGCGCGCCGTCCAGTCAAAAAGAAATCACCAACCATCCAACAATATCCACACACACACGCACGCACCAAACGCCAGGTTACATCCTTTTATGCGCACTTCTTCTTCTGAAAGAAAGAAAAAAAAAAGAAGCCAAGGAGAGGTCCAGCGCGCGCTACAGTGCGTGGATGTGGATGCAAAAGTGCTCCAACAGGGCGCGCGTGCGTGCGTATGTGTGTGTGTGTGTGTGTGTGTGTGCGTGCGCGCGCGCGCGTGTGTGCAATAGGACCGAGGCGAGTCCTCTCCCGCGTCTCTCCTCCTATTAGAATGCAGTGAGTCCCCTCTGCTCGCGGCTGCAGCATACAGTGAGTCACCGGGCTTCCGCTGAAGAATCTTTATGAGAGCCTTGTGGCCCCAGCCACAAAATATAGATCCACAAAGGGCGTTTGAGCGGTCATGGACCCTGTGGCACGGCGGCGCGTCGCCGTGAGATCTGCGCGTCCTTGGTCCTCCACGCAAAATGAAACCAAAAAGAAAGCCAAGTGATTAGGTATGAATACCGATACAAAGTGTGGGCCCCGTTGAACAGATCCCAGTTGTGTTAACAGTTAAGAGCAGTGCGGGTCTAATGTCTCGCCCGGTTTTGCCGGTTCCATCCCCTCAACGGCTCTCTCTGACTAAACTCACTCTTTTCTCACTGTGCGTTAAAGGTCGTTGATGATCCGCTGCCAGCCAATACGTGAAGGCGGGGAGCGTGGCTTACGGATTGCTGTCCAATGGAATCACGCGCTCAAGGTGTGGGGGCGGAGTTAAGCGACCGGTGCAGCAATTGGGACGTCCCTACCGGTACAGGCACCAGATTTCAAATCTCACACTCGCGTAGCGGGATTTGAAATCCTGATGATGATGATGATGATGATGTTGTCCGTTAGTCAGGCGTTGTTTGTTTTGTGCTTTATAAGGGAGCAGTTTGAATCATAACAGGAGCCTGTTTGTTGGCATGTGTAGTAACGGTTTTAAAGCAACAGCTTTATAACTTAAAACTCATTCAGCAGCCCATTGCTCTGTGCCGGGTGTGTGAGATATTTAGAAGAAATACAGATAAAGAGATTCATGTCTAACTAAGATGAAAACATCTGTAGGCTAAATGTATCATTGTTCTTGCCCAAACTGCTTCCTTTTGCCTCTTCCATTTAACATAGACCTTTTCTATTCATGAGTATTAAAATCTCATACACAACCTTAAAACAATAATCTTATATTATTGGCATATGTCTTAAAACTCAAACTCAATAAAACATAAATATATAGCATGTACTGAGTACTACAAAACCAAACACTGGTGTACATGGTATTGCATAGAAGGACTGTCTACTGCATGGCACATTTTGGACGCTTGGCAGACCGGAAGGAGTGTTCATTCAGCTCATCCTTGCCCTCTAGTGGTAACTTCTCACTCCTCATCAGCAGCGTTGCCAGGTCTCGTCAGGGAAAAGTGGGTAATGCATTTAAAAAAAAAGAAAAAGAAAAATATACTCTCTATATGATGCATTAGAGTGCTTCATTAAAACCTCCTGATCATTTTCATATCATAACGTGTTACCTGAAGAAGAAGGGTTTTCAGAAGACACCTAGGATAGAAATTTAACAGAACACAAAATCATAATTTCTAATTTATTACTTTAGAAGCAAGAAAATTTTTTTTGATCAGCGCCGTTTTTAAAAAAAAAATTATTACTTAAAAAAAAAAAATTTTTTTTTTTTACATTTTTACAAAATGCCGTAATATGTATTAAGAACATAAGCCAAATGACGTTGTCAGTTAGCAGTCAGGAAATGGTTATGGATAGAATAATTCACTTTAATTCCTTGTAAATATAGCCAAGAAGAGAGTTTAAAATTAGGAACAAAGAAGTATGCAGGTGGATAAAAAAAGGTGATCAGTGATAGGTAACTGGGAACAATGGTGATCAGTGATTGGTGATTGGTTGTTAGGAACAATAGTGGTCAGTGATTTGTCACTGGGAACAATGATGACCAGTGATTGGTTGTTGGGAACAATGCTGATGAGTGATTGGTTGTTTGGGAACATAGGCTCGCACAAGTACAACTCAGCACTTTACACACTGGTAGTAATTCTATCCAAGGACAGTTGTTAAAGTCTGCTCAAAAAGTCCCTAGATTTGTCGCTTGCGTCTTTTTTTTTTTTTTTTTTTTAAACAAAGTTGCTAAGTAGGCAACACCGCTTCTCAGTTCCTAATGCAAATTAGTCCTCAAGATTAGGAGCTCTAGTGTTAATGCATCTGCCACTGGATGTACAAAAGGCTACAATGTGTAAAGTGTATCTATCACAGAGAGGATAATTCAGATATTTTGTCCTGAGTAAGAGAAAGTAAAATGTAAAAATGCTAATCTTGACAGATCCAGTTCATTCTTGATCAAGGCTTTGCTGAATAAGCACTCCAGGGGAACAACGCTTCTCCTGATCAGTATGAAAAAAATGCGAATCCCCAAACTGCTCAAAACACCCTTTAGAACAGATCAGTTGATGTTCTGCACTTTTGCGTTCTGTATCAGATAAGCATTGCCCCACAGTGGGGTTGACACTATGGGCCGCTGGGCAGAAGCAGGGATGGAGTTACCACTGGGCAACGGTGGATTTGACCAGGGCACCAGAGCTCATTATGTATTTCCACACAGTATGCTTTGATATTCTTCAGATGCTTCGCCTTTGTCATATCATTATAATGCTGTCCGTTCAATGCAGCCCGTTTGAAGCTCCTTAGTCTCTAATGTCCTTTGATTATGTGGAGATGAAGGCACATTTGCCAGCATCGCACTGGTAATATTTCCTGCTCAGCCTCATTTCAGAGCACTACATCCTCAACAAGAATGTATGCGAATTGATTCAGGAGGATAGGACGGATCATAGAAGAAACACTATTTATTTCTCCTTTTGATTGTTTTCTGTTTGCCCTGTCAGAGTTCCCGGTCCTATAAACTGTGCTGACATCTGGCTAATAACTTGGGGGGTAACTAAACAACTTTCTGAGGCCTTGACATGACTGTGTTTTTTTTGGGGGGAAAAAAGTCAAAGACCGAGGTAAAGCAACATTTTAAGGAAGTCTTAATCTGGCTTGCATTTTAGATATCATTAGCATGTTATAAGGGTTTGGATGAAATAGTATAGAAACTGTAAGCTCTGCTATTAATAGGCTCCTCTATTAGCCCAATTAAATGTCCTTAGGACACACTAGTGATGGGAACCACATTTGGACGGATGGAAGGGAATACGCACATTAAAATGCAATTTCGTAAATTAAATTTCAATTTAATGGCGACAGTCTGTCTTCAGGTAATGAGACCAAGCGGGCGGCTGTGCTCTGGACAGGCAATATGAAATCTCTCTCTCTCTCTCTCTCTCTCTCTCTCTCTCTCTGTCTCTCTCTCTCACTCTCACTCTCCTTCTGTGCCTTCTATGGAAATGAAAGTTATATGTAGTACAAAACATTTTATTAAATTTAAATTTTTCTTTCAAGGCTAGTTCTGGGAGCAAGTTTCCATTTTCACTGACATTTTTATCGACTCTCGCTCTCTCTCTCTCTCTCTCTCTCTCTCTCTCTCTCTCTCTCGCATTCCTTGGCATATACAGTACCAAATAGAAAAGAGTTTTGAATCCAGCAATATTCTGTGGACAGCTAAGCCATTAAGTGCTGAGCAAAACCATTGCTTATACTATATAACATTGAATAGAAAAGTCATCAAGCAGGACTTCTTGTAGTCACATTGCAGAAATCATATTTCCTTATATAAAAACATTTAAATCATTAATCATTCAAAAGGTTAAGTTGAGCTTCGGAAGTTCGGTGTAACCTAATGATTCAGCAATAATGTTTAATGAATAATTCTAACAGTGTTTCATGTATGCTCAAATGTATGCTCATGGGGAAAGTATAAGTTCATTTTTAACAAATATGATCCGAAGCGCTAATGAAACTGTGGGCTGAACAATCCCATTCATGTGATAATACAGATCGGTAAGGTTTGTAAACCTCTTTTACAGGTGTGTGCACTCTTCAAATCATTTGTTTAATTCCTGCAAAATGCTTAAAAGCATGAAATGTGTGTAGTGCATGGCTGTGATGTTGACATTCTGCAAACCCCTCAAACAACGCAAGGACATATTCGCCGAAGGACAAACCCTGCTTTAGTCTGCTCCACACATTCACATGAAATACCACAGCTGCATTCATTATACGCCAATGCTTTCAGGTGGTCCACTTAATGCGATTACTAATGTAACATACGTATTTTGTTTAACCTCCATCCCCATCTCTCCTCTTCTAATGTATTATAGTACACTTGTTGGCAGTTTTCTTAACAAGACCATTCCCCAAGCATTAAAAACATGGTTTGACCAGTATTTAACCTGAACATACAAGCCATTCATTCATCTTTCAGGGTCACAATGGATCCAGACGCTTGGTTTGAGGCAGGAATACATCCTGGAAGGGACACCTGTCCATCACAGTGCACCATGCAGTCACACAATCGCACACTCATTCACACCTAGGGGCACTTTATTATAGCAAATCCACCTCCAGGCATGTTTTCAGGAGATGAGAGGAAACCAAAACACCTGAAGGAAACTCACACAGACATGGGGAGAAGGTGCAGAAAAACAACACACAGACTAAGTCAAGCTCAGGATCGAAAAGGGTTAGCGCCCTTTTACAAGACATACCAGTAGAACATTATTATTATTATTATTATTATTATTATTATTATTATTATTAAGCCAAGTAACAGGATATATTTACACATGACATATGGTAAGTAGGAGTTTGTCACTTGCTGTCGTACACAGTGACGTGTTAAGCCACATTTTGCTCCAAGAGTTGCAAAATTTGAGATCGAATTGTAGGCTTACGTTTCAATTTGGCCTTTTTTTTTCTTTTTTTTTTACAGTGAAGAAAAAAAGCACACCTCACCATTCATACAGTGACTGCCTTGTATCTCCTCTTTTCCAAAGCCCTTTCCGTAATCACTGAATATAATCTGCTTTGTACTGATGACAGTCAGGAGATAAAAAAGACTTATTTTTTTTGTTCATTGGTACCATTGTGCAATAGAAAGAACTGTTCTTACTTTGATTAATAACCTGGTTTATACTTAGCCATGCCTTGATAATAGCTCTTATGTATCCACATATCTAATGGAACTCTTTCCGGGAGTCTCTTCTTGATTCTATAATGTCTGCAGTGTTTCTAGGCATTTGTATAGGATTATTACTAATTGATATTGTCAATATAATTCTGCCATAAATGTTTTGGTTAGTGTTCTTCAGATATTTACTCAAATCGACTGGCATGTAGGATTTGTCTTAAATGTCTTCTGTACTCCCGTTCACCACATTCTATCAATATTAGATCATTTGCACCTGATTGTATTTGTCTTGCTTAAATGCTTTTCCTGGCACAATGAATCTCTCTGATGCAGTAATGATGCAATTTTTTTTTAAGCATATGGAAAATCTTCATTAATATATTCACAACTGCTGAAAAGTGACAGTTCTCATAGGAGAGCGCCGCCACAGCAGCTGTAGATGTGTTTGTTGCAGTGTGTCATAGCCTGAGGGATAGTGAAGAAATAACACACTTATATTCTTGAGTAAGTCATCTCAGCAATATTGGAGCAGATGTTTATTGTTTGGATCAATTTTGTGCACATTCTGTTATTTTACAGGTCATTTGTATATTTGTTGGAGGCTTTGTCACCTTCCATTGCCTTGGCAATACTGTGAAGGAAACAGTCATGCCAAAAAAAATCTAATGAATGAATTGGAATCTGATGAGCTCGAGGTAAGCGGTGTGCGTTATGTGCTGTGACAGATCTCCTGTTTGGTTGGTTTGATGCCTAGTTGTTTTGATTTTTTTTACTTTAAAGAATCATTTATATGTGTTAGAAGGTCCAGCTTATATGAATACAGGTGGCTGGTACTGTGATATTGATTGTTTGGAAGATTATGTCTAGAAAGTTTGAGCTATTCAAGTGGCAGAACTACCTCATTAATGCAAATATTTTAGACTAAATGCCTATGTCACGGCTCCCTTCTGTAAGAAAAAACTGCAGAAAATAATGAAATAACACAAACATTTGTCTTCGAGTTTTACCCCGCATTTTTCCATAATACACTCATTAATGATGTCATTTTTCAACACAATTTTGTGGTTGGAAATATAATATATATAATTCCTCAGGCCAAAGTAAAAGGAAAGCCTTTTTAAAATGAATCAGCTAGACAAGCTCTCTCTATATTCAGTTTCATTTACAATCAACTCAAGATTTTAAAAGTATTAGCACCCCACATGAGCTTATTGCTATTATTTAATTGTGTTTTATTCTCCTTGAGAGAATAATACACTAAGCCATTTCCCGGCTGATGGTTGGAGAAGCATTTAAAAACATTTTAAAATTTCAAGCTGGTTTGTATTCTTCGACTTTCTCATGTTATACCATCTGCTTCAATGCAAAACACAGATATTCAAATTTAGAGTTCGAATCTGGATATTTCAAAATATTGATTTTGTCTTTCCTTTTCTATTTCTGGCTAAGTCTTAACCTCCTGGCAGAAGCAGTCATGTTTTAGGTTGAAATATGCTGGTGCTTAGTGGAATTTCTAAAGCTGTCGATATTTGAAACAGCCTCATTTTTTTGACCAGGACATGTATTCTGCAAATGTTCTTAAGGCATTGTTAAGCTTCGTCAAAATTGTAGTATTAAGAATTTAAAAATATATATATTTTGTATTTAAAGCCCAAAATCCCACTCAACTGCAATCTAAAATAATTCTCCCTGTTCTGTCTGTCTTCCTCTGATTTTCTCTGCTACGTTGTATCTGACACCCGTACACTATCACACATTGCTAAGCTGAAGCGTTTGGTCCCAGGTAGGTCTTACCACCCCCCACTGATCACGGTTCATTGTGTGAAATTGTCCAGGCAGCTTTTGGGACACCCATCAAAGTGGCGAGATTTTCTGGGTAGAGATCTATCTCTCTCTGGGTGTGCGTGAGCTGCACTCCACTTATCACTTGCAATGCTTCTCACAGTAGGCTGTATTTACTGACCAGAGAGACAAGGTTAAGCCCTCTGTGTGTGTGTGTGTGTGTGAGAGAGAGAGAGAGAGAGACCCTGCTTTCTACTCTGCACTCTGGAAGACAGTAATGAATGGCCTTTAAGTATAGAGGGTGAATAGATCTCTCACTCGAAGGGAATGAATGGTAAACAACGTCTCACACTGTGGCATAGGCCTGATCTCATGCTGATAGCAGGTCACATACATGCAGAGAAGCAGGATATTGCGCCTGGATTGGTGCATGTTCTGACTGCGTGGCTGGGTGTTTCATCGTAAGGACACCTGGTGTGATCCTCCACACCTCATACCATTCTCCAACTTTCACCAAACCTCTCTGTCTTTCGCTTTCTCTCCCTCTCTCTCCCCCCCCCCCCCCCAATTCCTCTTTGTTCTGCAGGTGCGAGATAAGCTCACAAAGGCATATTTCCAATTATTGTTTTGTCAGTTTGACAAACCTTGGGAAATGGAAGATCGGCAGAGGATGGCGATTCGGAGTGACACACGCTCGCACCTTTTTGAGACACAGTCCCGCCTCACACTTTTAATTAATGTTTAGAAGATTAAATTAAGAAACAAACAGTTAAAGTTTGCCAAGCGATTAAAAGGAGTGACAGAGAAAGCAGTTGTCGGAACTGGGAAACAATTCATGGGAGACCGCGGGGATTAATTCTTCATTCATTCCAGCGATAGAAGATTGATTCTGGTTTTTCCCCCCCAGCTCTTAGTCTGAGCTTCCTCCAGACAAACAACTTAGCTGTAATTGCTGTTTGTCTGAGGCAATGGTATGAAAGGGTTCACCCTCCATTTTAGCTACCAATGGGAGCACACTAATCATCAGCAAACTCCTGATTAGCTTTTCGAAACGTACCAGTAGCCGTCAAGGCCAATAAAGAATGAGTTGGTGGTAACCAGCCCATGACATACTTTTGACACAAGACGAAAACACCGTAATTAATGAATGTGTCATTTCATAATATCCTATGGTACAAGGCTTGTCAACTTCACACTGAACATATTCAGTAGGCATTCCCTCCCTTACACCGTTCTTCCTCTGGCTGAAAGTGCATTACCTCGTCACATGCCCTTTTGATATTAATGTGATTCCTCTGGTCTTCTGAAGAACAAGTTAGAGTCAAGACACCCACAGTTTTACTGCTGTTCTTTCAATAAGAAATGAGTTTGAAGTGTCAGTGCCTGTTTCACACAAACCATAAGGAACAGCAAGTGTACATCAGAGTCAAGATGAATAATCTCGGGTCGCTCGAGGATATTATATAATTCTAAGTGGGACAGACACTTGGCACGAATGCCTAATGTCCTACCTATGTGCTTATTGATCAAAGTTGAAGTCCAGCCAAATCTCAAGTGTTGCAACAAAATACCACCCAAGAGTAATTTTTCAAGCAGGCTTACATATTTACAATATGCACCCTCCATCCTTCATGCACAGATAACGCAACAGGAATCTTTTCTTTCCCTTTTTCTTCAAACACCCTTCAGGGACTATCAGTGTCTATATGAAAACAGTGCATTACCATCAAACTCGGTTCCATTTTCTTGCTTGTGGGAATTGTAATAAATTGGTTTGTGTAAGAGAATGCTCTTTATAGACAGCGGAGCCACGACTCGCTCTCGTTTGTTCATTTGAGCCGTAAAGAATGGATAGAGAGAATAGCACCCTGCACTACTTTACATCAAAATGGGTCAGAGTGATTTTTTACAGAGGAGTTATCATCGAGTTGGGTCATCGCATTATTTCAGGCAATGCACACAAGCGCAGGAGTAGTAAAATGTCGAAAACTAAAAAACCAGCCAATCTGGGTGACCTAATACCGAGCCTATCTTTGTATTACTGATGAAACTGAAACTCAAGCCGCAGAAAGCATTTGTCTCTCTCTCTGGCATAAACACAGGCACCGGGAACTTCGCTGCGATTTGTGTATTTCACGTGGTTCTAAAAGATCTCCTCTCTCTCCCTCAGCTTCTCCTTTATATTGAATTATTTCTTTTTTTTTTATGTACAGGATTTCTTTTGTCTGTCATTACTCTGTGGATGGTATTGCTTTGCAGCAATGGATTATGCAGGCTGAGTAGGTGGTCCACCAGCATCTGATGCTTCCTCCATCAGTCTGCGCAGAGACAGAGAACAGGGTTTGGTCAGCTTGAGCCAGTGTAGAGAATTACCAATGCAAAAGACCTACAGCAGCTCCAGCAGGGAAAAGGAGATCAGTTTGCCTGAGCAGAAGACAAAAATGGGGAGTGAACAGAAGGGGTTAGTGTGTGGAAGAGCAGAAGGAGAAGGCGGAGAAAGCATGAGCAATATATGGCCGTGTGGAATTCACACATCTTGATCTGAATAAATATGCAGTCCTCATAGATCCAATGCCATTTTTTTTTCCACTGCAAAGAAGATTATTAGAGCAATTTTTATAAAGTCACCTGTCAGTAATTTTCAGGAATTACATCCTGATTAATTCATAAACAATGAAATGCAAAGGACTCCCTCCACCTTGCCTTTAATCATCAAATAATATCTTGCTCGCTCTATCTAACAAATTGGGTGCATGTTGCCTCCATGCAGTCTGGCAATTAGAGAAGTGAAAGACATAATTAAAAGAGAGCGAGCGAAATTGTTTTCATCTGGCAGCCACATTCAGACATGCCTTTAGGTTCCTTAGCAGAATCGTACATTCAGATCCATCCCCCCCACCAACAAAGTAATTCTAATGAGGTCAAAGACTTCATCAAGGAAAAAGACGTCTCCCTTCACCTTTTTTTGGGTTGCCCTTGACTAATTCACACGTTGCCTTTTTTATGCCTCACGTTCTTTTCCCTTTTGCAGTTCACAAAGCTTGTCCTTGCAAGAAGCAGCTCACAAATCAGAATTCTTTACTTCTGATGCCATGCATGCTTATTTGTGTGTGTGTGTGTGTGTGTATGTGTGAGATTATGCCTTTCCCTCAGCAGTGAATAACACAAATGACCACATCGGCAATAATACAAGTGGAGGGAGGGATCTTTTTGTATATCGGGGCCTTTGTGTGTGAATGCGAGTATGTTGTTTTGCACGGTGGTGCTTGTTTATGTGGTACATAGCTGACCGCAGGGGCACGAGCAGAACACAGCTTCAGGAAGCTACTGTCAGCCTTCTCTGTTCTCAAGCTGCAATTTAGTCCACAATTATCATTATTATACTCCCATTGAAAAAGACAGGGACAAAGGGGTCATTTAGCAGGACCGGGGCTGAAAGAACAGGATGCAGAGACTAGGTTATTTCACGTTTCGATGTGTGTTCCTGCTTTTTACTATGCTGGAGTGAAAATAATACAACATTATGGACAGATTAAGCTAATGAAACATCACAAACCTTGAAACATCTTGCTTTTTTTTTTTAATACGAGTATTCAACGACTAAAACTAAAGCTGCCAGCAATTCAGGCAAAGCTGCATATTGGAAATTAGTCGCAACTCGGTATTTATTGCTTGCAATTAGGGGAAATATTATATTAAGAAATATAGTAGCACTGTAAATCTGAAATTATTGCAGCCATGCCCCGCTGTGCTACTTCAGTGGGTTGGGAGCAAGGGGAATAAGACACTGAGCTTCCTCTAAGGCTTCATGACTCTTATCAGTGCTCCTGTTAAGGCAGCCTCCTTACTCATGCCTTTGATGTGGAAATAAAGCATAGGTATCCGACAGCTTATTTGGCACACACTAGAGCAGAAATATCAACCCGAGCCGTGACGCACTGAACTAAGGACTCAGTGATTTGAGGACATGTAGAAATGATCACTTGAGATCTTAAAAACAATGATGGAAACTGGCTCCCAATAGATTTTTTTTCCAAAATAGCATCTGTTAAATTGCTGTCAGATTGATCTGAAGCTTCCTTGTGATTTGCACAGGAACAGGTAATGAAGGTTGATGGATGATCAATACCCTTTGGGGGCGAAATGGTAACCCATACATTTTTGCATCTCCCTCCATTTTTTTCGACCCAACTTGTCCTTAAATAGTTACGAAGCACTTCTCAAAGGTTTGTATCTTTACAGCGTACAAATTGACACATGATCATGAAAGTATGAAACCAGCAATTCACAGCTGTTTCCTGCTATTATCTTTGGCTACCAAGCCAAGTCAGCCATGTAACCAATTTCATGTGTCGCATCCTCTCACCCGAGAAAAAGGAAGACTGCTGGCTTGATTCAGTTTGCTCACATGCTCACAGTCCTCGTGTTCTGAAGAACCACCCACACCTTACACCTTGTGTATATATATTTATATGTATTTTATATAGAGAGAATATACTGTATGTATTATGTTGTATTCAGTGCCTTGCCAACTTCATAATTCACATAATTGTTTGATTAAAGTCCACCTGTGTGCAATCAGTGTCACAGGAGTGGTCACATGATGTCAGTATAAATAAAGCTGTTCTGAAAGGCCCCTGAGTATAAGAACACCACTTAGCACAAGGAGCTCTCCAGACAGGTCAGAGACAAAGTTATAGAGATCAAGGTTGGGTTGTAAAAAAAATCCCAAACTTTGGGATCCCTCAATTTAAAGCCATTATAACAAAATGGAAAGAATATGGTACAAATGCAAACTTGACAAGAAAAGGCTTCCCACCAAAATGCAAAGACCAGACAAGGAGGGCATTAATCAGAGATTCAACAAAGACACCAAAGATAACACTGAAGGAGCTGCAAAAATCCACAGCGGAGATAGGATTATCTGTCTGTAGGACCACTTTAAACCGTACTCTCTACAGAGTGGGGGGTTTTATTCAAGCGTGGCCAGAAAATTGTTCAAAGAAAAAAGGCCATTGCTCAAAGAACAAAATTAAGAAGGTCACCAAACAGCATGTGGCAGGCTCCCCAAACACACTGGTCAGATGAGGCTAAAATCAAACTTCTTGGCCATCATGTGAAATGCAACACTTCCCTTCACCCAGAGAAGACCATTCCCACAGTGAAGCAAGGTGGTGGCAGCATCATGCTATAGGGATGCATTTCATCGGCAGGGACTGAAAAACTGGTCAGGATTGAAGGGAAGATGGGTGGCACTAAATATTGGGCAATTCTTGAGGAAAACCTGTTTCAGTCTTCCAGAGATTTCAGGTTCATATGTTCACATGAGGTTCAATGACCCTTAACACACCCCTAAACCTACAATGGAGTGGTGGCCTAGTCAAAGTCCGGACCACAGTCCAACTGAGAATCTCTGGCACGACTTGAAGATTGCTGTATACCAACCCAAACTTAGAGCAGCTGGAGCAGTTTTGCCTTGAAGAATGGGCAACAAATCCCAGTAGCCTGATGTGCTAGAGACCTGTAGCTGTATTCACAGTAAAAGGTGGCTCTTCAAAGCAGACATTTTTGTTTGTATAACATTCAATTGTTTTACACTGTTACCTTTAATAAAGGTTGCTATTCTCAAATATCCTAATACATATCATCTTTCAAATCTATCAAAATGCAACACCATGGCAGCAACGATTAAAGAACATTTGTCACGTGTTAGGTGTGTGGGATAAAGAAAGTGACCAAACATACAAATGCTGACTGCTCAGCTCTTTGTTCACAAAAAGTTTGGGTTTGGGTTTGGGAATAAGTGAATAACAAGTGAACCATATGGCGATCTTGTGCTCTTGTACTTTGCATGGAAACCAACCAGGGAGTGAATTGAAACCCTGGATTCAAATGAGCTTTAGGATCAGGTCCATCTGAGAAGCCCATTTGCTTGCTCTGACTTTGAATGAAAGAACACATAAGGAAATGTCCTGAAAATTAGCATCAGCTTTTGAGTGTTAATGTAGATGGTGAAACAGGGTCTGGTGAACACAGGGTGTTCTGTGGAGATGGAAAAGCAGACTTCACTGGCACTTTAGCACCACCTAGTGGTATCTTAAATATGGCATGGACTAATTGCAGAGACTTTTTGGTATTCTGAAATATGGAAGCAAGTTGGGAGAGGGAGATTAATCAAGAAAGCTTTAAACTTATGGCTTTAAAATTTTTTTTTAATTTGTGTGTATTCGCCTGTGTGTGTGTGTGTGTGTGTGTGCATGCTTTTATACCCTTATGAAGATCAAGTGTTGTTGCAAGGATAGTAAGATCTGACAATTTTGGCCTTGTGAGGATGTTTGAATGGTCCTCACAAGAAGAGTTTTTTTTTTTTTTTTAACAGAAAATAGCATAGCATTAATTAGTTGAATTAATAATTATGTCAGTGGAATGTCCTCCAAAGGATAGTAAGATAGGTGTGTGTGTGTACTGTCAAATACTGAGCATTTTGGTTTCATTTACCTAGGCCAAGGAAAAAAAACAGCAGTTAAACTCTCTGTCCACATCCAGACTTACAGGTTACATTCTTCATTCTTGTAATTACAATCTTTCCTATTAGCATTAGAACAACTAAATAATAAACTCTGACCATAAGGGGTCAAAGAGGCGGGAATGTATTTGTTATGTCTCAAAGGACTGAACATGCAGTGCTGCAGTATAATTGTTTTGAGAAATGGCAGTGTGTAAAAAAGAGATGGTTTTATGTCTGTAAAATGGGGCGAATAAAAGCGGAGTCACTCGTTTGAACGAAGTAATTGCAGTAATTTCCTCTCAAGGAGGCAGCCATGAAATAAAGGAAGGAACACTTATGGTACATGGGAATTAGAATACATGGCCATGAAAAACATGAGATGGTTATATGAATGGTGGAGAGTGATGTCTGGTTCACAAGATTTCAGACTAAATTTCAGGCTTACGCTTCCTCTCAGTCATGTTGGCAATGTACGTCTTAAACTGTGTTCTCACTAGTTAACAAAAAGTCACTCCAGATTCCTTGTAGTCATGCGGTCCATGATTCTATAAATATTATCATTTATAGAAGGGCACTGTTTTTAAATTCGGATAAATCTGGTAGTCAAATTTAATATGAGATACTGTATACACACTGTATTAACAATGATTTGCTCATAGAACAAGACAAGCTTGAAATCAGTCAGGCTTAATAAACTTGGACATGTTTT
>JAQMYM010000007.1:3155262-3168655 GCA_030014255.1 Parauchenoglanis ngamensis
TCTAGTGTATAGCGAAATGTTGACTCTAAGCATTTAGTCGCCTGATCAAGTTCTGTGGAGTCCGATGATGATGCAATCAAAGTTGATAGTTCAGGGAGATCATTGATAAAACTCTGTGCAGTAGGTGACATGAATGTTCGTTTGTCACGATAGTGTGGCAAGGTGCATATATTATAACTAAGACACATTTTAAAAGAGAGGAGATTTTTGGAAATGAATGGAGTTTTGGAATCAAAGTCTTCCTGCACAGTCTCGCTTCATCAGAGAGCCACCAATCTTAATATGATACCTTAGGACAACTATGAAAGCAGCTATGACCCACACTTAATTTTTTCTTGCTTTTCATCCGTCCATTTTTCTCCCATTGGCAGCAATACATTTTTGGCCCCATAGTAAAACAGTGGCTAAGTGTTTAAGGGTTTAAGTTAAAAATTAGTGGTCAAATCTCAGCAATGCCAGACTGCTGCTGTTCTTGAGCAAGACCCTTAACTTTCAGCTCAGTTATGTAATGCGTCAATTGTAATTAATTTTTTTTTTTTTTTAAAGGATCAGGTAAATAAGCAAATGCACTGTGTTATACTTACAGTGACATAGTAATACAGTTCAAATATCAATAGGCAACAATAGGAACAAAAACACATTAATATGGTTAACACGTTAATACAACATGCACCGTTACACAGTTACAGCACACTGTTTTTAATTAAAGTCTGTGAATAATGTGCCAGTGTTGACAGTCATTGCTTGGTGAAGAGCTGACAAATAAAATGTCAAAACAAAATAAAGTCCCCATAGCAGCTTTAGCTCTTTAAGCTCAAAAGTGATTGGTGGGTTTTTAAAACCAATTTAAACCCTTGACTTCTTTTCTCTCATATTTTGCTCTTGGGTTGGAATCAGTCCTTGAATTTCAGATGGCAAGTGGTGTGATGGTGCCCCCAAATTACCCCTTTCTTGACAACGCTAAAGCCTGGTGACATACCAAGCAGACAGTCTTCTCATTCACCACTGTAAAAGCAAATTTGCTTGGACATTATATATTTTTTCCTTCTTTAGCAGTAGTAGGCTGATATGCTGCAGCCAGAAACAATTATCTGCAAAAGTAATCTAATTTTACAACTGTAATTGGCTAGAGTTAGTGTTTTTCTTCGGCTGCCTGCCCGTACAGTTGCAAACCAAGTAAATATGGGGCTGTTAATACCTAGACAAATAGCAAATATTTTACCATAGGATTTATTTTAATTCTAAAATGTATTGTGATCATTAATATGGATGCTGGCAGTCCTCTAAAATTGTCTAAAATGAATCTATCTATCTATCTATCTATGAATCTAATCAAGTATGTTCATATGAGAGTAAAAATCACTTTGTATATATTTTCAAGAAAGCAACTATGAGTACAGCTGTTATACTTGTTTACAGTTATTAAGAACTGGATGCCCAACTAAAGTGTCAGTCTTGTCTGTTCTAAGAAGGGGGAAAAAAGCAAGGCTTAATTATCTATATTCTGAATAATGGGCTTCAGCCTTGCCCCTGGCAAAACTCAGGAAAGTCTGGAATAACATACCATATCTAGAACATACCTGTGGAAATGTAATGAGTGGTTTGCCTTGAATGTGTCAGACTGTCATTAGATCGAAAGGACGATGAGTATAGAATTAAAGCAGAAATACTCAAATCAGCTGTAATTAAATACAATTGATAGAATGCAATTAGAAGGAAATCTGTTGTGCTCTATTAGTGCAGATATTATGTTAATAAACAGATTATTCACTAATTCATGTTTATTTTAAATAGGACTAGAACTTTGCACACACACTCACACACAAGCACACACACACGTGTGTTGGTTTTACTATCTTTGTGAGGACCGTCCATTGACTTAATGATTAATGCAGCTAATTAATGCTACACCTGCACTTAAACCTAACTCTAACCTTAGTACTGAAAGGGAAACTTTTTGGCTCTTCTACTTTTTTTTTGTTGTTGTTTACAAAACCCTTAAAACTGCTGTGAGGACCTCCCATTTGTGAGGACTAAATTGTCCTCACTAGGATAGTAAAATCTGACATTTGTTCCTCACAAGGGTACAAAAAAAACATGTACACACACACACACACACACACACACACAAACACACACAGTTTCCCATAGTGTGAGAGAACTCCTACCCCTGCATTCTTGCATGACCAGAATCCCAAAGTTCGCTCATGTCCTTTTTTAATAGACTCCTTGTTATTTATGATTGTGCATTTTGAGAGGCAGTAACCTGGCAACCATCACTTCAGCAGAGCACCACCACTGCAGTGCAAAGTGGAAAGAGAGAGAGACAAAGAGAGAGAGAGAGAGAGAGAGACTCTGTCATTAGAGTGCCATTAAATTGGATTTGTAAATTACATGGTATGGTTGTCTTTATTTCTGCACTGCAGATAAGGATCCAAATAGAAGCTCTGATTTTGTTCAGTGCTAGTGATGCAAAGAGGCAAGCATCCATGTCATTTACTGTCAAGCCTACAGATGTCCCTCATACTAAACCACACTGACGAATACCCCAGGCCCTCTTTATCCTTCCATTCATCTCTTCGTCAGTTTCTCTCCCAATGTCTCTTCCTTTCTTCTCATATATTCTGCCTCTGATTACAATGCTGCCAGCACTGCTCCTCAAACCTCTGACTAACCATCCCCTTATAAACTACACCATGTAGCTTCCTGCTGAGCAGATCTTTGAGACTGTTTCATCACTTGTCTTGCTTCCTATTTGCTATTTCATTACAAAGAAAATACTCTTAGCAGGACTGAAATAACTGGTTGAATATAGAAGGAAACGTTCCCGTCATGGGTGAATGACACCCCCCCCTTTTTTTATCAGAACTTCTCTTGAGACGTTTGGTGTTTAACCATATTAATGATTATTGTGTGCAATAATCTACCCATGGGTCTCAGCATCTGGCTTTACCATTAAGACCTTAATGAGCTGTTCCTTTGCAGTCATCACATTAGCAAGCCATTAAGAGCAAGCGAGTGGCAAAATACAAACGTGAATGACCTTAAGCACACATAGATACACATAGACGCACATAAACACCATATCAGCAGGTAATGACCCTAATCCTAACCAGAAAAAGAACTCCAGGGGTCAAATGCCTGTTCCATGTTCCCAAAAGTCTTTTGTGTGACAGCAGCTCCATCAAGGCTGTGGGGAGCCAAAACTATTGCAAACCTCCTTTCTCTACATGAGAAAGGTGAAGGTGACATTAACAGTGGGTAGTGGTGTGGTGATGACATCATCCATAATTCTCGCATATGTGTGTTTGTGTGTATGTGAATATTAAACCACATTTGTTAGTATGATAGGAGGCTACATGTCCAACACAGCAGTGGGTGATCTAAGGCTGATTCATCACTGTTGAAAAACTGCAGGTACACAGGGTGATTTGTTGGCCCAGCTTCCCTGTCGGTACCTGATGGTGCAGGGCCATCAGTCCTGGGCACGCACACACACACACACACACACACACACACACAAACATATACACAGCACAGCACATACAGATAAGGTCAAAGGCTTGGTTTTATAAATGGCCACTACTAACCTCTGAAAACTCTCTCTTGTTTCCCAGGCTAAATGGAAAGGAGGCTCCTTTTAATCACCCATCAGAGTCCTGACTTCAAAAGTAACATTCATACAGCGTAATAGTTAATATAAAAGCCATTAAATGTATTTTAAAGAAAATCATGTTTGTCATGACAAGAATTATACATGCCTTTTGACTCCTCTGGAAATAGCAGCATCCATCCAATCAACTTCATGCAAATCAATGATTTTAAAAAGACAGACAAAAAAAATAAAGTGATGACTATTATTTCTGGAAAGTTATTACTCATTCAAAAAAAAAAAAAAACGTTATATATTTTCCATCACAGATGATGTGCTTTTTTACTTACTTCATTAGAAGTACATTGTGAGACAGTTCTAAATGACCTTTAGACAGTACTTTAACAGCTCTACTCAAAGACCTTTTCTCCATATATCTGCTGTTCTCAGTCCAAACACATTTTGTGGTTTGCATAATCTATGGTAATGTCAAGTCTTTTAAAGCGTTTAACTCTGTGGGCCCCTACGTTTTAATTCCTGTTCAATTTTTTTTAACATTTACATAGTGCGTTTATCTGACATTCTTTCCAATAGACCCAGATCAATGCCTTCACCATCTCCATTTGTATATATATATTTTATATTCTGTGTAACTCCATAGTTGTAAAGTGATTACTGAGTAATCAAAAACATACAAATAGTTTATATGAAAAAATCATTTCTAGGGTTGGGTAGGGTAATGCCGACCCTACTTATTATATTTGTTATTTGTTGAAAAGTTGTTTGTTCTTCTGTTGAAAAGTTTTGTGCAAATGTAACTCATTATTGTATTATATAGCCACACTATCAATGTGTTTTTGTGCCAGGTGCCTATATTTGTTTTGAGCAATTATACTAAATGCTTCTATTATGGCTTTATAATGTAATAAGAAACCATATCTCAGCAATGTTGGATACGATTGTGTTGGCCCATATACAAGAGCCCAGGAAATAACCTTAAAAATAAAGGTTTTATCAACTTTATTGCTGATGTATGTCTAATTTATGGAATATTGGAAACAGTGTGTACCTGGTGATTTGCAGTCTTGGACCTCACGGAGAGCTTGACATTCACTGGCTTAAAGTATGTCAATAAATAAAATGAATCAGTGCAATAAATCATAACATTACAGTTTCCAATTTATTACCAAGTGGGTAAATTACTTAGTATTAAGCAAGCATGGGTGTCATGGAACACTTATTTATATCTTTTTTTATGCTGATTGCTGCTATGTGCTGTTAGATATGAACTCCTTGTGATGAGTTTTAAAGTTAATCATTTTACAGTATTTAAACTGTATTTTTAAAAGACAGAGCAAGAACGACTGGTCTGTTTGTGCAGTGCAGAAGCACCCAGCAAGGTCTTATTGTGCACACAATTCACTGCATTTTTTAAAAACTGACCATGCTTTCTAATACTTCTCTATGTACCAAGGCTGGCCACCTCACTGTCTCTAATGAAGATACTAAGTTTTAAGCATCATTGTTATGGAGAGAAAGGGGCACAGATGCAAATGCAGTAACCAGTTCTTTAATGAGCCACAGGTTAACTCAGCAAGCAAATCCAAATTGAGAAGCAGTAATCACTGTCAGGAAACAAACACAGTTCAGGCAATCAACAGACAGATAATCAGAGGCAGAAGCAGAGACAATAACCAGGAAGCAAAACAGGATCAATAACCAAATAGACAAAATGAACTATAAGGGTAGCTACTTGATTGGAGCAAATGCAGCAGAATTCGTGTGCAGCAGAGTGCGTGTTCAGAATATTTTTAAATTGTGTGCGTAATTTTACATAAACTGAGACCAGGTGTGTGTAAAGAATGGTAGCATGCACATGTTTGCAATGGTTGCTGGGAACTGGAGTATTGTGCCAGCCATGCCATGAGGGATTCTGAGACTCTGACTCATGCTGCGGCACCCAGAAGTGTTGCCCAGCTATGGATTGTAGCATGTGGCACCTGGACCGAAGGAGGGCTCATGACAGAACCCCCACCACCCCCCATTCTTGGACCACTCTTCAAGTCACCTTACTGACTGACATGGGTCCATGGGCATGGGTATGACATTGGATACTGCCCCCACCGATCTTTGGCATTAGCATTGACTTGGGTTCAGGCATTAGCACGAATGTGGGTGTGACTGCCATGTTGGTCTCTGGTGTGGGTGTGAACTTGGGCAGGAAGCAGGAGACTGCCCCTTCAGTCTCTGGCCGGGATGTGAACATACGCATGGACATGACTCTGAAGACCTCCATGTCGGTCTCTGACATGGGCATGGACCTGAGTGTGGGCATGAGAATGGACATGGGCTCAGGCATGGGCTGGGGACCACTCCATTGATCCCTGGCATGGGCATGCTGCTGGAGACCACCTTAAAGGTCTGTCTGGCATAGGCATGGACATAGCTCTGACTGAAGCTGGGCTAGGGAGGCCACCTTGTCATCTACTGGCATGAGCTCTGAGGGTGTAGGCTGCCCTGTATGCCTGTGTAATGAGCTCTGGGATGGAGGCCACCCTGTTGACATCTGGAGGTAGCTTTTGGTGGAGGCTGCCATTTTGGTCTCTGGAGGGAGCTCTTCAGTGGAAGTCACAGTTTTGGCCTCTGGTACAACTATGCAAGCTACATAGCTACATCCTATTCCTGTTTTTCTACTGTATCCATTTTAAGAGGCAAAGTATTCTGTTATGAAGAGAAAGGGGCACAGATGCAAATGCAGTAACCAGTTTTGTAATGAGCCACAGGTTAAATCAGCAAGCAAATCCAAATCAATAAGCAGTAAACATAGTCAGGAAACAGGCACAGTTCAGGCAATCAACAAACAGATTATCAGCAGCAGAAGCAGAGACAATAACTAGGAAGCAAAGTGGATCAATAACTAGATTGTGAAGATTAACAATAAGGCTTGGTACTTGAATGGTGCAAAAGCAAAACAGCAAATACTTGGTACTGACTGAGTGTTTACAGTCTTTTTTAATAGTGTTTGTGATTGCACATAAAATTAACCCAGGTGTGTGTAATGAACAGCAGCACGTGTGAGTTTGCAGTGGGTGCTGGGGACTGGTGTGTTGTGCCAACCATGACATGAGCTAAATTGTGCTGCACAACATGTAAGTGTTGCCCTGCCTATCACATTGCGTGGTACCTGGACCAAGCCAGGGTACATGACAGCCATAAAATGTGTTAATATGTTACTTTTATTATAGGAAGATGCTGTAGTTCCTCGTGGTGATTGTAGAGGGCATGGAATGCAGTCTGCTTTGCTTTGACAAATAATCATGACATATATCCTGATCACAGTCATTTTCTGTGATCTGTTCATTAGCATGAAACTAAGCCTAGGTGCTCTACTATGTACACTAGTCACACAGTCAGATAGTATCATGTGGGATTGGATTTCGGTTGTATATGCAATAATATCAGGAAGTGTCATTTAATATTGTGCCAGTAGCTAGAAGCCAGTAGCCTGTCTGAGTACAGAGTACTAGTACAGAGGCCTACAGTGGGACCTCACTGGACTAAGGATGTGACCAATGAAAATGAGACACATAATTGATTAGTGTCACTCTGAAGAATAGGGAAGAAAAAACTTTGGAAAATGCTTTAATACAAAGTAATTTACAGTGAAGCTGAGCAGATGAAGTTCAAGTGTCCTGCTCAAGAACAAAGCATGTGACAGCATGGCAATCATTTGACTCACAACTTTTCACAATCAGTGGCCCAAAACCTTAAGCATTGACTACTGCCTTCATCAGACTACAATAATATTCAGGTGCTTGCACTGATTCAGTCCAAATTACTTTCTTAACCCTTCTGAAATGGCACATGTAATTCAGTATAGGTGATGTTTACAAGAATAGCCTACATACACAGGTTCCAGGGTCAACATCAGGAAATCATTTAAAAAATAAATTGCATCCTCTGACAATTTTTATATATAATGGAAATAAACAACAAGGTCAAGTGTGATGATGCAAGTTAGGGCTCTTATGCAAGGCCCTACTGTATATCTCAACTGCATGACATACAGTATATAGAATGCTTGCTGAATTTTGCCTCACTTGTCAATCCATGTGGATAAAACCCTTTACTAAGCAAATTAAATTACATAAATAAAACCAGATAAACATGATGTATTATATGACTTTACAATGAGTCAGAAGGGCAAGGTTGCAGAATTATTATTCCTTTTTTATTTATTTATTGCATCCTTGAAAGAGGCTTTAGATAATCAGATGTGTTTCAACATAGTTACAATGCAACTATACAACTCATGTACAGTGCAAAATATTTATTAAAAGCATTCTGAAAGCCATTTCTAGGTAATAATTAGTGTGCAGGAAATAGCAGTAATGTGTAGCATGAGGCTTAGACCACTGCAAACCACTTCTTGCGACGCACCATATTCCTTCAATGGTGAGAGCACCCTTACATTTTCTAAATCTGTTCCAGTATGTACTGTAATTATGATGGGTTTGAGGCTATTTCTTCCCACCTTTTTAAATTAAAGGCATTATCTTTATCTAACATGTATCCCGCTGAGAGCTTTGACATGTATGACAGGAGTGTTTTAACATCAGAGGACAAAATTGTCCTTCTGCATGAATTCTCTCAGTGGTTCTTGCGCACACCTGGCTCGCTCTGTGAAAAGAGAACTGAAATGTAATTTTGGCTTCAAATATGTATCTGTCATTGTTCTGTGAGTGTGCTCCTTTGTATTCTCTGCTCAGTAATGCCACAGCATTTTGGGCACATCTCACCTGCCATGGCTCTTCTGCATTTTTAAAATGGATTTTCATACTGAAAAGAAAATACCAATAGCAACTATATGTATAGGTTGAATATTTGCACATAAAGCTCAAAATTATTCAATTAGCAGTTATGCTCAGTACAAAAGCATGGTTCTGTGGTAACGCCAAGCATTTAACTCTGGCCTTAAGAGTAATTACATGAAACTGTTTTAATTTTTTTTTAATTTACAAGGTATATTTACAAGATACATATAGGGGCGCATATATTTTTAGGCTGTTTCCTTGTTAGTTATACAATTTCTTTTTCTTTGTATCAAGCCTGGATAGGCAAAAACTCAATTCCTTTTTTCTATGCAGTTAATACTTAATGTTAAAAATACAAAGTCAAAGTTAATGGATTTTATACACAGTATAACACCTGATTACCACAAGGTGACAGCTGGTATGGCAGTTGTCAATAAAACCAGCCCTGCTAAATTAACACAACACAGTCATTCACTCTTAAAGGACATTCCTGGTTAGCTGTAATTGAATACTTAAGTCACGTAGCCATATGTGCACACTGGTGGATTAAATTGTCCTTGTTCATGGGCTTCTACTGTGTAGACCGAATTCAGGTAAAGATGACCATCATGTAATGTGGGCCTTAAGATGGGTTTTATAATGCCATGTTAGAAATATTTCATGATTCATTTATAAAACATGTTCTGGAAATTTTCATTTTATAGGATGCTTATGATTGGAATAAGTTAGATATGATGACACATGCATATATGGGTACTAAAATTTAAAAGTTAGTTAACTGTTGCTTAATAATGTTTACTATTTACAGAGTTTTTCAATTAAAATAGAGGCCAATTTAATCTTTGGTTATGACACAGAATTAAATTCTTATACAAATCACAGCCTGTCATGAACATCCCCATTCACTGTGCCACATGTTCCACCATGTTTTGCATTCCAGTTTATGTTTTTCCTGTTCACCTAAACTATATGGTCAAAATTTTGTAGACACCGAACTAATCATGTACATCTCACTCCAGATTAAGTTCCTCCTGTGGAATAACTGAGTATGGCTGTGGAGTTTTGTGTTTATTCAGCCATGAGAGCATTAACATAGAACAAGAAGGCCTGTGGGGCAGACGGTGTTCCAGTTCATCCCAAATGTGTTCACTGAGGTTGAGATCAGGGCTCTGTACAGAACGCATGAGTTCTTCCACTCCAATCTTGGTAAACCATGTCTTCATGTAGCTTAATTTATACACAGAAGCATTGTCATACTGGAACAAATTTGGCCCTCTTAGTTTCAGTAAAGGGAAATTGTAATATTACAGCACACAAAGACATTCAATGCAATTGTGTGCTTCCAACTTTTTGGCAACAGTTTGGGGAAGAATCACATATGGGTGTGATGGTCTGGTGTTCATATACTTTTGACCATATAGTGTATTGGCTGGAAATGAACTAACATATCATATGGTACAGTCAGTTAGGTAACGTTTAGTAAAATAGGTTAACTACAATTGCTTGTCCAGAGCATAGGGTTATGTTAGATTCTATTCTATTCAATTAGATTCTTCTATACCATATGAATTATTTAATATGTATAAAATATGGAGATCTACATTTGACTAATTATCATATACACAGCAACATTTACTGATTTGCTCATTTTTAGGTGCATTTACCTTGGATCTGCAATTATTGGTATTTTATGTTCAGCTGCTACAAACGCATAGGTACAGCAGCACTGCTGGGATATAAAGAACTGGCTAACTTCACCTGAAAAAAGGGAGAAAACTCCATAGAAACTCCAGAGTGAATGTGGAGTACTGGATATGAGGGCTCCTATTAAAACAATATATCATCAATAACTAATATGAATCAACTTTAACTTAATAAGATACTAAAGCAACATTTTCCCAAAAGGTTCATGCCTGTATTCCATTATATTTCATTTGCACTTGTTTATACCATGTCATTTGTACGTAACTTGCACCTTACTGCCAACCTACCTCACACCTGTTTTGCACTTCTGATTAAATGCTCACTGCATATCGTCGGCTTTGTATGTGTGCTCTGCTCAATGAGAATAAAGTTTAATCTAATCTAATCTAATCTAATCTAAAAGTGATTAATAAATATGCATAACATACACCAATATAACACCATTTACAATACATTTACAATATAACACCATGTAATCTTAAGTATTCCCCTGAATTTTGAAGCAGTATCAATGTCTTAACATCACAAAAAATATATGAACAGTGTTGCAAAAGAAGAAAAAAACCTTGATCTTTTTTTCATTTGACGATTTCATGTTTGCTCAGTAGTGGCAGATTAGGTCAAGGATTGAACAGAAGGCCTGCAATCTTTTAGGTTTTAATCTGGGGCTGTGTGTAGAATGCCTTTACTAAAACATAGTGATAACGTACATCACAGTGTTCTCGCTTGGCGTCTATTGAAATTGTTATATAATCTGCTTTGCTTTTAAACTGGATTATAAAGTGATTATAATGCTGCTGTGGCTCTTAGCTGCGATGCAAACAAAAGAAGTAGATTACATTGCTAATGCCTTTAGGAAGAAGTCAAGCTTGTATTCCGTTTTGCAATTTGACACTCGACTCTGTTTAAATCTGTGAACGCTGAAGAGATTATGCAGATAAGGATGCATTAGTACGTTAACCTTCTAAAAGGAATTAATCAGAATCATTCTCATGATGAGAAAGGAAAAAATGTAGACTTGATTAAAAGGAGTGATTTTGTTTTGAGTTTTCAGGTCTCTCACCCATGTCCATAATATAATAAATACCTCAGATTTATGAAGTCTTCCAATACAACGTCTTTATATGTAATGGTTACATTTACAGTAAGTGTGTCTCCAGTCAGTAACACGACTATAGCTTTATGCATTAAACTTCTTTTCACTTTTTTACTGTTATCTATAACATATTGTTCCCTGTGAGTATTCCTGCCAAGGCCCAGTATTCCCAGGATAGTGTCAGGAATTGCTTTTGAAGGAAGATGCAATTGCTGAAAATGTATTGTGTAAAGTATAAAGAAAACAACCATGCAAACAGGAACCATCAACAGGAAACGAGGCAAAAGAACATACAGACTATAACAACACATAACACCGAGAGTGTAAATAGAATACTTAAAACTCATATTGCATGTCAGTAAATAATGACTGTGAAACTACCATGGAAAATGAAACAGGATCAACATGCATTTATGTTTTTATAAATGAACATTTCAGTGTTAGTACTTATATCCTTATCAATCTACTAGTCGTTTTGAATAAAGAAATATTCTTGTCATTTACTTCACATCCTTAAATTCCTCTCTATCCCGCACAATCACACAATCAAATCCCAAATGCTCTCCTCTTATTGCTTATGATGGGTTCCAGGATAGCAGATCGTTGCAAAATCCTAAATCCCATCACTACTTTCATCCCCTAGATAATCCTGTCAGTTGTTGGAAACACTCCGTTCCAATGACTATGTAATACTTCATTTAGCAGCTACACCTGTCTATTGTGGCATACAAGCATGATTACAGAGCTATCAAGCAAAACCAAACATGTTTATGGAACAGATGCGGACGGCACCTGCAAGAACAATACAGCTCAGTTTTACAACTCATCAAAGCGCCATATCCGCAGTCTTCAGAGGGACTCCAGCGTTCTCCTCGAATGTCCAATGTTTACTGTAAACGTATTAAAACTTTGTTACAGTTTTCATCATTGCTATGGGAGTACCACATTTCAGAAGACTGACACAGAGACTGTTAATTAATCTATCATTGATCGTAATGAATAAAGCTCTGCTGTACGGTGCGAACGGACGCTCATCCATCCAGTTCTAACCTGCCTACAGATCCAGACTAAGATGAATGGGGCTGATTTACACTCTGTTTTACTCATTAAGGTTTCATTTACCTAGAGTGAAAATTGCCAAAATAATTTAAGGCTCATGAAGAATGCAGTCGCCAATGCACATGCCTTGCTTATCAAAGAGCACAAAACGACTTTGCTCCATAACCACAGGAAATGTCGGAGAAACAAGGCATAATTGATATACACTGTCAGAGGAGCTAATTAAAAGAGACTGAGAACAGCATGTCATGATTATTGATGCCTGTTGACAGATGTATATATTTAGTATAGTCTCATTAAACCAGTGTTTTGCAAACTGATCCGCATGCTCCCCGACAATGAACTGAAGGTTTACTTTCACTCAGCTCCTAATATACCTGCAACCAGCCATAAGGAACTATGGGTAAATAACTTACTTTGTATATAAAGCTTCTGAGAATTACCCGTAGCCTCGTCAGACCCCGACTCTAATGCTGGGGCCTGTAATTTCTCCTCACTCTTTCCATTTCTTAGCATCTGATAACTAATGAACTTGATCAGTGTCTTCAAACAGGAAAACGTTTGGGAAAAGACTATTAGCCGGTGGTCCTCATGTAATTGTGATGTCCTCATATGAGGATATGAGGACAGTGGTGTCTCATGAGGTTAAAATATTCTGCAAAAAGATTCAAGGGAGATAATTTCACTTAAAACAAAAAAAAACCTCTTAGAGATGATATTTCAGTCAGAACGTGCTCAAATAAGTTGGCTACTTTTCTCTACTTTTTACCCATTGGCTTAACACGCAACAATTTGCTACATGCTAATAAAAAAGCGACATGTGGTGAAATCGGCTTCCCTTCTTCCTTTTCATCTTCATCTGATGAGATTTCGTATTTTGAGTCAGGAGTTATATTAATGAAAAATCTTTCGTTCGCCAATGTTTCGATGATGGGGTCACTGATTTTACTGTAGTAACAGTTTCATTGTGACTGTTGCTAAAATTGGGATTTGACAGATAAGCCTAAACAGTGAAACATCCCAGTGCAGATATACTAAATATAAGCACTTTTGGAATACTGCGCATCCGTTCATCTATTGGACAACAAACTGTTGTATGTGCAGTATATGCTGTGCATACAGTATATA